>JARGYA010000340.1:0-149169 GCA_029204335.1 Mycena vulgaris
GAACAGCTCGCAAGGTGGAACAGCCCGCAATATATTGCATCTGGCGGTGCGCACATATTCATCATGACCACATGCAAGATTAAATCGCTGTACTAGCGACCCATTTCAACCATCCTTTGCCGTACCCTATCGGCCCCAGCCAGCTTCCAGATTCCGCAACCTGTGTGTTTGAATTTGTTGGAAGGTGCGGTCAACACAGCGTATATTCCGTTTACGGGTACTGACCGTACTAGCACCCTTTCAACACCAAGATTTATTCGTTAAATTTCCATGGCTACCCCCGGCAACATATGAGTTGGTATTTCCGAAACTCCATGAATGCTTCGGAACTAATTGCAGAGGTCCATCAAACCTATCTTACAGTGATTTCAACCTGCGCTCCTCCAGGTTACCCACCATCGACGCGCTTGACCTACTGCCCGAACCGTGGCTTCACCTCGGTCTCCAGAAACTCCTCGATGGTACCGAGTTCGACACCGAGCGCAACGAGATCGGGGTTGGGTACAGGCGTCGCGGTGTAGAGGCCGCTATACTCGGCATGTGCCGCGAACTAATTTCGATTTTATGCCAGTCAGCGAGGAGGAAGAATTCAAGCTGAAGACGCACCATTTCCGTCCATCGCCGGAATCCCGTCGGCGGCGCACTGGTGAAGGTAACCTCCACACCGAGGGCTACTCCACGGTTAGTCTCAACTGGAATGCGACTTGGAGCAGATTGAAAGCGCACCTTTACCGGTCCGCGCCGCGAGTTCCGCGCACGGCATGTTCTCGTTGACAATGGGATAGAACTTTCCTGAGATGTTTTTGGAAGCATCGGTGTAGTTCTTGAGCAGGGCGAGTGTCGCGGCGGGCACGTCGCGTTTCGACCCACGTGAATGCTTGGACGTCGGTCGCGCCATAGTTCGGGACGGCGAAGTCGACACCGGTGGGGGTCTTCTTCAGGAGCCCATGTCTGCACAGTGAGATCTAGAGATGAGGGGATTTGAAGTTCCCGCTGCGGAGCTGACGCACTTCCAGTAGTTCTCCAAGAACCCGCCGAGGAGAAGGGACGCATTTGCGAGTCCGGAGGATCGGAGGTACTCATCGATGTCGGCCTTCTCTGCGCAACGTATGTCCTCATTTTGGAAACTGATGAACGCTACCTCGACTCACGATCATAGTGCAGGCAGCTCTTGTACTTTCCACCCGAGATTTTCGTTATGGAGGGAAGAGAGCTTGGCGCGTATCAGAACCGAACGGGAGATGTTGAATAAAGAATTTTACCTGAAGATGAAGAATTTGACGCCAACTTCCTTTGCCGCGTCGACCATATTTTTTTCCCTGACCAGCTCGTTCGGGCCCTCACCCTCGGCTTTCAAGGGGAAGATAGGGGTAGTTACCTGGGGGGCAGTTCAACCTGATGCAAGGACGGAAAGTAAGCGGATTTGACGTACAGCGAATACAGCCTCGCTTCCGCGCAGCGCGCTTAGGAGGGACGCCTTGTCCAGCGGATCGCCTTTGACGACCTCAGCACCGCTCGCTTTCAACTTCAGCGCCGCTTCGGAGGTGGGATCGCGCGAGATCGCCCTTGGCGTGAATGTGCCGTCTTTCAGCAGAGCGCGTACGACGGCCGAGCCTGCATCAGAATCAGAACTGGGGGGCGAGGAAGGGTGAGGTGAGGAGGAATACCTTGGAGACCCGTCGCGCCGAAAACCGAGACAATACGAGAAGGGGACATTTGGCGAGAAATTTGGGAGGGTTTCAAGGACACTCTAGTCAGGCACCTCAATGGGAATTTGGATTGCAGAACAGTAGGACTTAAGTACTAATACCAGTGCCACGCCACCGTCGCCACGCAATCTCGGATGGCGAACCGTATGACTCATCAGAGTGGTTGAAACTGTCGCATCAATTTGCAGATGTTAACTAATTGTGCGAGAGGCCGGCTCCGGCTTACGAGAAAAGTAAAGCGATGACACAGGCTCCTCACGAAAACCTTTTTTTGCATTTTAGCCGTTTAACCGTGAAAAGGTCACTTAGGACCGTTTCTCTCGGTGATAGGGCTGCCGCCCGTGACCGTGGCCACGGTTCGACGGCACCCGTGGCACGGGTGCCGTGCCCGTTCCGTCGGCCATTTTTGCCAGAGTTCAACGGCACGGGTACGGCACGGGTTTGCACCTTGACGGCCCGTTAAAAGACGGCCGTCACGGCCGTGGAACGGCTTGTTTTTTCCCGTCATCAGGAAGGTATAATTTCGAACGGAGTGTGTCTCAAGTGTCCCCGACACACATCCAACATGCCTTCTGTGTGTTCTGACACTTGCCTCCAAACTTGCAAGCTGCAGTCAAGTTGCGGCAATACCGGCAATTGCCGAAAGTGATGGCGGACTTTCAAGTTCGTTTCACCGTCAACTTTCTTTATATGTTCACTGATTCCTCCAATATTATTCATTTTAAGGGGATCCAGTCAACATTATAGGCTCTCAGCACCATTCCTGGAATATTTGAGGGTACATGTACTTCTCTGAGCGCTAAGATATTGGTTATAATCTCACCAACTTCTGAGATCGACGTCTGACAGCTCACCAAGGTTATCATATAACTCGTAGGAGCCAAGGGATCGAATTCAGACCAAGGAACAAACATGAAAAGTTTTGAACATACCCGTGTACCCGTTACGGCCGTGCCGTTGACCGTGCCGTCCCGTCAAGGATTTTTTCAGCCACTTGACGGGCCGTTTCGAGACGGCCCGTGCCGTCGAAAAGCCGTGAATTCGACGGCCGTGCCCGTCACGGGCACGGGCGGCAGCCCTACTCGAGACGGTTCCCCCAAAAATGACCTTTCGGATACAGTCAGCGCTTCTGGAGAAACAATGGCGACGCCGACATTCCAAAGGCTACATAGGATCTGAACGTTCAATTTACGAGGAAGTTTTTCTAGTTCAATAAAACACGTTCAACAACATACAGGTGCAGTGCTACGATTTTTCCGCCCGTCTACACCCCAAACCGCGGCTTCACCTCGGTCTCCAGGAACTCCTCGATCGTCCCGAATTTGACGCCGAGCGCAACTAGCGCAGGGTTCGGCACGGGCGTCGCGGTGTAGAGACCGCTATATTCCGCGAGGGCTTCGTACTGCATTTACACAGTATGTCAGTTTGGGAGCGCATGGAAGGGAGGGTTTCGCACCATCTCGTCAACGGGCGGGATTCCCATGGGCGGCGCGCTGGTGAAGGTCACCTCTACGCCGAGGGCTGCGTGCGCATCATGTTAGTCTCATAAATCGCCTGATATAATGCACGCACCGTTTCCGGTCCTGGCCGCGAGCTCGGTGTACGAGATCGTGGCGTTGACGACGGGGTAGGACTTGCCTGAGACGTCCTTGGCGGGGTCGGTGTAGCTCTTGAGCAGCGCGAGGGTGGCCGCGGGGACGTCGCGCTCGACCCACGTGAAAGCCTGGAGGGCGGTCGCGCTGTAGTTCGGGACGGCGACGTCGAAGCCGGTGGGGGTCTTCTTCAGGAGCCCGAACTTCCACCAGTAGTTCTCGAGGAAGGCGCCGAGGTGGAGAGAGGCGTTGGCGAGGCCGGAGGCGCGGAGGTACGCGTCCACGACGGCTTTTTCTTGTGCCCGAGGGTGATCAGCGCTATGTGCCTGAGCGATGAAGGGAGTGGGGCATACGATCGTAGTGCACGCAGCTGGTGTACTTGCCGCCCGAGATTTCCGCGATGGAGGGGAGCGAACTTCGTGGAATGTCAAATAAACCACCGTATAGATACGAACCCAAGCGCACGTGAAGATGAAGAACTTGACGCCGGCCTCCTTGGCTGCATCGACGAGGTTCTTTCCCTGGTCGATCTGGGTCGGGCCGGGCCCGAACACGGGGAAGGTGAGCTGCATCGCGGGTCAGACTTGACAATAAACATATCAGGTGCTTACGGCGAAAACGGCCTCGCTGCCGCGCATCGCGCTCACGAGGGACGCCTTGTCCATCCAATCGCCTGGGACGACCTCGACGCCGGCCGCTGTGAGCTCCAGCGCGGCGTCGCACTGGGGGTTGCGGACGATCGCACGCGGGGTGAAGGTACCGTCTTTCAGGAGGGCGCGGACGACGGCTGCGCCTGTGTTTTTGCAGAGAATCAGACCGGGGCTTAGAGCGAAGTTGAAGGAATACCCTGAAGGCCAGTTGCTCCGAAAACTGAGACAATGCGAGGGGAGGCCATTTAGTGAGTGGGTTCGAAGTCGAGTTGTGAATCGGGTGAATCCGCCCTGCTTTTTAAGGTGCTACCAATGCCGTTGCTCCAAAAAATCCTCACAAAGGTCGGTAATCCGTCTTACCCACATTAGCCTGAAGAGTTCAATTTTAGTAGATTGCGGATCAGAAGTTCGAGATCAGTGATGGCAAGCTTATCAAGCTTATGAAGCAGTCCGGTCACACCGTTGACAAAATATTCTACATAGTACATACTCGATGGAACTTGCTTTCCAGAGGCAGATTTGTTTTTCTACCGGGTGGACTCAGACACCGAAATAAATCTGGCGCCTCGCAAAGTCTCTATTGAGTGGACTGGTTAGGGGTCATTTTCAGGGTTTATAAAGCGCTGTGGCCCAATGAGGCAATGATGATCAGTTGGCGGATCACGATATTATCTAAGAGCCATATTTGAGCCATATTTGCTCATGCTCGATTGTTTTTAGATATGTATTGGCCCAGGCTCTAGGCTGCTAAGCATTCACTCGGCATTCAACTTCAAAATTCAATACTCCTGAATCAACCCTGAATGCGGTAGAATCCGTCATCCAGCTGATTCAGCAGCATACTTCGTGGTTCAATTTTATCTGGGGCGATTGAAGGACCGAATATCCTAAAGATATTGAATCCTCAAGCCTACAAATCACAGCACCTCGCCGTCGCGTTTGGACTGCGTTAAAACTTAAATCGGGGAATGACGGCGCATCATGGGATCACTGATCCGGCCCATCCGGCTCGGGATTCCCCGCTGCTGGAATTCTCCCTTCTCAGTTGCTTCTCAGTACTTCTTCATCGCGTTGCCCTCGAGCCTTGAAGCTTGAACGATTGAACTCTTCTATGCTGCATCTTGAGTTGTAAATGAACGTTGGACCTTTCTGGCCCACCTAAACGCCAGTTTCCTCCTCAGCGCTCCTGAAGGCTGGAATTTGCAGCTCGACTTGCAGCCGGTCGTGATCCTCTTCGACCGCAGGAATTCTGCCTCGCGGCGATGTGGGATATACTATTTCTTTCTCTCGACATGGTCACGGAAAGCCCTGATCAGAGTCCCTGGCAGTCCCTGGCGACCCTTACTTCGCTGTGATGAATCATCGAGATGTAGGGGGCGAACCGACTGGATATATGGCTCTGTTGTGCTTCGTAGCGTCCATCTGCCCCGCACTTGTGATCCAATAGAAAAAATCTGTTGTTTCGCCTGTTACCTCCTGGATTGTGCCTAGGACCAATCCAGAACCAACCGACGGGACCGTTGGTATAAATCCTGGCGTGCCAAGGTCGCTATCCGGACACCAACATGGCTCCGTCTATGATCTTGGCGGATCGCTGTACTCAATTCTGTTTGCCGAAAATATTCGCTTGGCAGAAAGGCGACAGGCCGCGTGTGATCGACGTTCCGTGGAAACTATATCTAGAGACCCAGGATGCGACCCGCCTCACGAAAATCATGTCCTTCCGTTCATTGCTGGCTGTGACATTTTTTGCCTCGATTGCTCACTGGCAAGTTCAAGGCATAGCGGTCACGGTGAGGACACCGGATGCGACGTCAGTCATTTTGAATAACACCACGTAGACGACCAGCCAGCCGTCCCCCACCACGGTAGGGCCATCGACCACCCTCGACTCCGGAACCACCACCTGCATTACTTTTGACTTTCCCACTGGAAGCTCGTTCGATGCTGGAACTACAACCGACTCCGTCCCCACTGGACCTGGAACGGTACGATGATCCTGCCCTGTATCTGTATCTGGGGATGCCCCCGACGCTCACGATCTTTAGGAGACGCAACCATCTGTAACGGAAACTGAATCGCGGACCATAACCGTGCGTCATATTGCTGTGTCCGTATCCATATAATCTACTTAATAATTTCACAGCAAACTATCACACCCTCAGGGTCTTCGGTTTTTACCAATAGCTGCTGGACCTTCACCGTTCCGTCACCTACAACCACGCGTACTTCCGCAGTGAGCGCATCCTCCTCCGATGCAGGAACTACGACCGACCCAGTGGACGTGCCGGGGACTCCGACCTCGACTTCATCGTCCGCCTTTACGACTTTCACCGTGTGCTCCGTAAGCCGTTCTGGATCTCGGATGAATATATTTCGTACTCATGATGTTCAAGTGACGATATTTATTCATGTACTTGTTTCGACTCTTGCGATGCCGCCATATATGTATTCCAAATTATTTTCACAACTGCGGAAGGAGATAATCAACATCGACCCAATCCCGGTAATTCGGCAGCGCGGAAGAGATGGTGTACTGCTCCGCCTGCGGACGAGTGAGTATCGTGGAGAAGTTTGGGCGGTTGGCGTCCGCCACTCCATGGCCGAACGAATCATATTCGCCGAAGAGGACGGAGCTGGTTCGCTCGTCGCCTGGATTCCAGATGGACCATATCGTCTTGTTTAACTGCCAGAGAATTTGATCAACCCACAGAGGACACAGTCCGTATCGTGACTTACTGGGGCAGTTATGTACGTGTTCTTGAAGACGACACTGTTGGAAGTTGGATTGATTGAAGAATGAGATCTGAAATTGAAGCATACCGAGCGAAGGCTAAACCGTGAGCATCAGCTATCAGATCTGAATTAATTCCGGGGAATAAACCGAACCTCCCCAAGGTCTGCCCAGAAATACATTCCCTGTGACATTTTCAAATGCGTCCCTCGCAGCGATGATTTTGTTGTCGTTGAACACGTCTACAGGGAGATCAGCTCAAGACCACGAAACTCAGAAAATGCCCCACATATGCCGGTATCGTTCAGTTGGCGACCGCTGGCGGTGATGCATCCCGCCCCTTTGCTCGCAATTGTGTTACCCTCAAAGTAGGCTATCGAGTGCCGTCCAAAAATATAGTCGACGGCACCCTGGCAATCCGCGGTCAGCCGACGTTTCTAAATTTATTCTTAACCACCTCGATGTACGACCTGAGATAGACGTGGTTTCCCACATTTGTGTACAGAGTGTCCTGGGCAATACGCACTGTGAGTAATGGTGAATTAGCTTGTCAGATACAGCAACACACCTGGTAAGAATAAAGACCACACGCATACACGCCGACCTGGTCGCCCTGGTTGCTTAATGCGATGGCCTGGCCATTCGAGAAAGCAACCCCAAAGTCGTTACGGATGTCGAGGTTGTAGAGGGACACGTTATTCGACAGTACGCGGAGCGTTCCAGTCAAGTCATCGCTTCCTGCAGTGGCCAACGAGGAATTGTGCACCAACGTGACCGTGTTGGACTGAAAGTCGAAGGAATTTTTGGTGTATCCCATGATCTATGGCCACCTCAGGGTCTTTCAGAGAAGGGTAGCGTTGACATATGCTTACCTTGACTGGTCCCGCCCGAGAGACATTCACCTGGCCGACATAGAGTCCAGGGTATACGAAAACTACCTGGGAGGTATTATCCGCCGGTAAAGAATTCACAGCTGCCCCTAGGTCTGAAAACTCCCCGGCAACCTTGGTGTCGGGTTTGACAATGACTGCACCGGGTGGAGGTTCAGTGCACCGCCGTCCAACAGAGGACGAGACGGCCGATGCAAGGACGAGGAGTACAGGGAATACGAACAATCGCATGTCCAGGGCGGAAGGTCGGAGACAATACGTAGCTTTGAGCGGTGCCTTAAATACCTGGACGGAGAACGCGCAACGCGTCGAGGGCGATGAGCTTGTGACCGCCTAGGAATCAATGGCGCGCGGACCGGAAGCTGAGTCCGGGCCACCCCGGCTGGAAACGAGTCACCAGTTCGAGTGGGCGGGCGGGAGAGCGGGGCGGAGAGATGTCGGGGATTTATTCAACAACAAGCTGCACTCGGTAAACGGATGACTTACAGGGTCAGGCGGTGGAGGCTCAGAACGACCTTCACGAAAAGATTGATCGAGAGGAGGCTCGAGGAAGTTCAAGAACTTGAAGAAGTTCATTTTCAACAGACCCACACGCACACGTGACCAAGGTCCTCATTAAACGCGGTGGTCACATTGGGATTGGCGCGTGCACCAACATATGTGTTCAATTCTGGTTCGTTTCTTTACATTCTTAAGGCTAGGAAAGAGGCCTGCCAAGTTCGGACGCAAGCCCACCCTCAACTGACTTTACCAGCCGCTCCAAAACCGTGCCCTCGGCTTCGCGGAACTCTTTCTCGACGCCGATAGACATCCAAATCCCATGCGCCGCATCGCGCTGCGGCACAAAGATGCACATGATGGCATCCTCATCATGGGCCGGCCGAGCCCGAACCTCCTTCCACCGAGCCCTAACCGTCGCAGCCAAATTGCCCTCAGCTCCCGGCGTCGTGTCGAGGCACCGCTCGCCGACGACCATCACACCGTTCGGGTCCTCCGAAAAATCGAACGACACGAGCGGCGCGCGCGACGACTGCTCCTCTTTCCACACGCGCACGATCTCGGCGCGGTTGCGGTTGACCTGCACCATCGTGAACTGGACGAGATAGTCGACGTCGTCAGGCTGCAGCGGAAGCGGTAGTCCATCTCAGCGTATACCATTAGGCGTGCAATAAATCTGGGTGGTGAGAACGAACATACCTTCACGGAGCGCCTGCGCTATTTTACACTCCTCTTCGTGCTTGATCCAGTGCTCCGTTTGGCAGGCTTCCGAGCAATACGATGGCAGGAAACACCCGCTGCACGCCTCGAAATCCGCGTCGATGTCGTGTTTGCCGCACTGCCAGTTGACATGAGCGAAATGTCGCGCCTGGAAATCGGGTACTTACATTCCTGCACTTGACGCCTAAATAAATATTCTGACCCGCGGTTGGTTGGACCATCGCAAGACGATCCTCGGCGAAACGGATCACTTCCTGGTACGGTTCAACGAGTGCCGGGTGCGCGTTATCAACGAGCCCGAGCTCCTCGATCTTCCGCGCCGAGGTTAGGAATGGGTGCAGGACAGAGGGATAGATGAGGTACAGGGAAATCAGGTCAAGCGTATTTAAGAGCTCGTTGGACTCGGCGCTGTCCGGCGTAACCCACGGCTTGCAGCGCAATATTGCCGGGAGTATCCCGCCGAGAAGCGCCGCCCGCGCGCAGCTGGGGTGGTCGTACCGGGTCGTCGTGTTAAGATACGAGACGCATGTCCCGATGCATTTCGCCATGGTCGGCGCAGTTTCGGCGTCGTACGGTGTCAGGGTCAATTCAGAGAGGACATGCATCACATCCCGGATGGAGTGTTGCGCGATACCGAAGTCGCGGAACCGCGTCGAAAGGAGGGAAATCATTTCAAGATGCACGAATAACAGGTCCAACGACACAGGCCGGCTTCGCACATGGGTGAGTGCAATCCGGACGATATCGGCCGGCGTGCGGTCTAACACAACACAGACCATGTCAAGGATTTCCAGCCATTCGAAGCCGGGGAAGAAGGCGAAGTTGGGGAGGAGCGAAAGATTGGAGGGAAGTTTATCAGTGAGAACCAGCCCCCACTTGGCTTCGATGCGTTTTCCGACAAGGGTAGTAAATGCGTCGGCGGCACTGATGGACGGGTTGTATCTGCTGTGTTTCATGAAGCAGGCTTCGGTCTCTATGAGCCAACAGAATAGGAGAAACACGAAAAGCATCTTTCTGCTGCGCTCATGATCATCAGCTATCAGCGTGTCGGCGAACGACGGAGCTTTAGCAGCGATGGTGAGGAGGGAGATGATGTCGTAGAACGCATCAACGTGGTCTTGCGATAAATTCTCGCAAGCTTGCTCCACGCACCAGCCACTCAAAATATCATGGACCCATTGCTGAACGTCTGGCCATGCCTTCACGACGCGCTGCAAGTGATGAGGGTCGGGCGGGCTCTCCGCAGCGAGGATCTCGCCGAGGCATCCGAGCACTGTCTGGGCGTGCTGGTGGCCCAAGGCACGGATAGAGGCAGTCGCGGCGTCGTCGCGGATATTAAAGTCTGCGCGAAGAACAGGCCACGGTTTGAGATACTGCAGCAGGAACGTCAAGTCGGCGTCTGTTGTAGAAGCGGGGTCCAAGTCTTTGCTAAACTGCCGCAACGCGACGAGCGTGCTCTTTGTGCGCTGGATGCTGGGACCCTGTTGGACACTATTAAACGCGCAAGAAGGGTGGAGAATAGGCATTCCGCACCTGACATGCCTCTGCAGACGATGGGCCTGGAATTGGATCGAGTTGAAGCGTCGAGAATGGGCGGGAACATGCAGAGGAGCTGCGGCGGGGAATATCTGAACGAGGAGATGTAGAGGAGGGACGTCGGTGGGCAGCCAAGCTCGGATTCAAGCCACAGATCCGACGCGTCGTTTCTGGGCGAAGGATCGATGGAAACCGCAGTCTTGCGCCTCGGAGGAACATTCTGCGCCGTTGTCCCCGTAGGCGGGAGGATATCCGGCCGCAGAGGTCTCGAAGGAAACGAGGTGATGGAGACCGAAAAGCAGTCGACGCGTCTGAGACGTAATGGACACCTGCCAGTGACAGCACCCCCACATAAAAAAAATCTAGAGAGAGAGCCATAATAACGCACTGCTATCGTACATCTACCTAGGTACACCTCCGAGACCGAAAGATATTAAAATTGCATAATCGAAAGCAAGCAATGTGTATTTTTGGGTGATGGGTGATGCGGGGTGGAGGCGGGGTAATGCGGAGGCGGGGTAAGGAGTGACAGCATGGGATATACGCGATGCGTCAGAGGAAGCGGTTGCTCGCGGGCTCAAGGCCCCGCGCGAGGCGCAGCATCACGATGTTGCTCGTCAGACTGGAGAACTACGAAAGTATCAGCATCCAAGGATCGAAAGAGGGAAGGTAAATGAACGCACCCCATTCCCGAGAAACACCTCCGCGCCCTCGCCGATGCGCATGTCGACGGCCATGCCCACGCCGGCCTGCGCCGAATCGAGCACGATGTCCCCGCTGCCCCACACCTCCGCCCACCCGTCCTTCAGCAGCTCCGCGCGCACGCTGTTCACAAACCACCCCCACGCGTTCGTGAGGATGTACACGCGCCGGAGCGGCGCCCCTACGTGCTCCGCGCGCACGGCATGCAGCCGTGCGGCGAGCTGCTGCGGCGTCGGCAGGCAGTGTAGCAGGTAGTGCGCCTCCGTCTCGTCCTTGCTCGCGTTGGCGGGCGGGACCGCGAAGCGGTCGGGGAGCGCGGGGTGCGTGTTGACGCCCATATACTCGGCGCGCCACTGCGCGAGGCGCGGGCAGTGGCGCTTGTAGTCGCCGCGGCGGAGGTGCACGGCGACGAGGCCGTTGAGCGTGCGCTGTGAGTCGGGGATTGCGGGGGGTCTGGGGGATTTGGGGGAGGCGGGGAGGGAGAGGAGGCGCGGGGGCGGGTAGAGGGCGGCGGGGTTGGTGGGGCGCAGGACGGCGAAGTTGCGCGCGACGGCGCTGTGCACTAGCGGCGACCACGCGAACGCGCCAAGAATGGGGGACGCGGAGAGGCCGGGGAGGAGGGAGAGGACCCGGGAGGAGCCGAAGAGGCTGTGGAAGGAGGAATTTCATTAGAAAGTCGGGTGTGGTGGAGCGGGAAGAACGTACTAACGGTCGAAAACCGGCTGCTCGGAGGTGTCGATTTCGACGCAGCGGACACCGCGCACGTCGCTGAGACGGTTGACCCACCAGTCGAGCAGGACGTTGCCCTCGGCGTCGGTGGGGGCGCCGACGGACGAAACGGTGCGGATCACGCTCCGGGGGCACACCTGCTCGTAAAACGCTGCGCTCACGGCGCGCTTCTCTAATGCATTCTCCTCCGGCGCAGGGAGGGCGCCCCCTGCGAGTGGGCCTGTGACGAAGGCGTTGAGGGGGATCCGCGTAGCACGCAGCGCAAAGTCGTATATGGTGTACGGCAGCGGCAGGTGCGACCATGTGTAGTCCTCGAAGACATACACGCGGCCGGCGAGATGTGCTAGGTATCCCATGACGATGCTACATAGATTTCAGTTACAATGCGGGATGAACAAAGAGCAGGACGCACGCTTCTTGTAGTACGTTGTTCAGCCCGTGGCCCCACAAGTGGCCTGGAAACCTGAGGTATATTGGTGGATCGACCACGGAGAGGGCGCTGACGTTGTGCTGTGGCAGCATCTGCTCGTACGCCTT
This sequence comes from Mycena vulgaris, assembly GCA_029204335.1. Classification (NCBI taxonomy): domain Eukaryota; kingdom Fungi; phylum Basidiomycota; class Agaricomycetes; order Agaricales; family Mycenaceae; genus Mycena; species Mycena vulgaris. Next base: position 12,298 of record JARGYA010000340.1, read on the forward strand.
GATGTCGGAATATGTCGGAGGCACACCGCTCAACAGCACGCCGAGCATGATGAATATCGGAATAGCAACGAGCAGTATGAAAACGCGTCGCAGGGTGAAGAAGCGAAAGCAGGGATGCGGGCGCCGGCGTCCTCGTGGTCGCTGGTCATGGTGGGAGGCTTCGGGGAGCAGCTCGTACTCGTCTGTGTGGGACGGGCTGGGCAGCCGGCGGAGGAGAGCGCGCCATAGACTCATGAGAGGTGAAATGCTGTGCGCATACAGAACGATGAGTAAAATTAGGAGATAGCGGGTAAGTTCTCACCGCAGTCACCGGGCCTGAAACGTGCCTGGAGTGCTGAAAGCCTTGAGAATTTATCCCACTCCACCAATGGTCTGTATTTCTATCTTGAAAGTCGGTGACCAGTCCACGATTCAGCAGCGGCTCAAGATTACACCAGTTGAGTCGCCTAAGAGTTGTGGTTCCTTCAGATCGATATCCCAGGGTTCCGAGCCTCTAGGGGACTATTCCGGGATTGCGTGTCGCGTCCAAGGCCCCCAGGATTATTGCGCGGGCGTCCCGAGGAAGTGGTCAGAAAAAGGTCGGGTCACGGTCACGGTCACGGCCTTCACGGTTAGCCACCCGCAGCTGGAACTCCCACACATCCGAACTGTTTCTGACAGTCAGCGTTTCTGTGAGTGATTTCTATCATCTACAGGCGTTATTGTCTATTCTTGTCTATTACTGACCGAGCCCCATCATCCAGGGACCAGTATGAACGCCGTAACGTCAGCATCGAGGAACATTCGGACGTGGCGCATCTACTGAATTTAATACTTATCACGCCCACAAGTTACAACTGGATTCCCCCCTCGTGGTCTGGAGATGCGTACAGGCCCCGGAGACTCCTTTGACAGGTGATGGTCTATTATAATAGCCCTCCGACGGAAGTGATCCCGGGGAGGTGAGCCTTCGTGAGAATATTTGTGCCTCAAACTGACGTGCTCCAACATCTGGCAGCGCGTGAGTATTGACGACAATCAAACCTCGCTCTATTATTCGCACACGCCGCCGCACTAATAGCCTCGCTGTCTTTCAACCTGCTGATCAGCGCGGAGAGTCGTGACAATCGAAGGCTTTTTATGTTTGCAGAATTCATCCTCTCGGTCCAACTATTCTGCTGGGCGTTCACTCTTCAGGCACACATCGTTCTTCAGCGAAATACTCCTCGTTCGTTGGTGCTTAACTCCATCCGCTTCCCTGATCTCTCGCTCTACGCGCTTCAATATGCCCCATTCCTACCCACAGCCTTCTCCGAACAGTTCCGTAGTTCATCGGACACTCTGCACAACCTCTGTAGGGTTAAATCCATAGGGAGGCACGCTTTCCCACCACAGCCGTCCCAAATCGATTGAGGCTTCCCCGTGGTAATTCGTGCCAACATCCTTCATACACCGTTGAACATTCCTTACAGGTAGACAATCCTTGCACAGCGCCGCAGGACAATATATTTATCGAACTGCGGCCGTGTAGGCCTAAACTTGAACCAGCACTTTGAGCCTGGTGTGTGTTTGATAGCTGAAACAAGTCATTCACTCGTGCTTCCCTGCTAATTTATATCCAAAATATGTTTGCGGCCCTAAAATAGTCCTGACCTAGCCCGCACCAAAACACCTGACCTAGCCTACCACGAAAAGCCCTGACTAAGCCCGCTTTCCAACTGCTGACCCCGAAGCCAACTCTTGACCTAGCCCAATTTAACTCCCGACTGAGCCCGACTTTCATGTCTTGACCAAGCCCGGCTTTTAGATTTTTGTACTCCTGACTTAGCCCGACTTTTGTAATTTTCAACTGCGAACCCAGCCCGACTTTTACTAATTTCAACTCCTGACTGAGCCCGACTTTTGGGTTTGCAACCCCGAGCTGAGCCCGCCTTTTGTTCCCTCATTGCCGCCATACCCAGAGTCACACCCATAGAGTTATACTGTATTGTCACTATAGTTCACCCTAAATATTCAAGTCTCTTCTCTGGAGCGAGCCCCACAAACTTCAATTCTTGGTGTGCTTGCTTCGACGAGGCTGCGCAGGCAATACAGGAAGTGATTGGTGGTCTGAAGCGGGTGCAATCGAAGTCAATGGGGACTCGACTCTGCTCCTGATATCAGAGTTGTCCTGTAATTTAGGAAGGCTATTCCAGCGCATGTGAGCTCTGTTTTTCAGCCTTGAATTACTCACGACACTTCAACGTCCAAGTCATCACCACCATCCTCGCTCTCCCCATTGAGATTGGCTTCTGTTCAAGCTTCATCAAGTGCCCAAAGATATACCTGAAAGTCTTGACTGAGCTCGGCGTGACGACTTTATTAAAGTTGTGAATGTCATGGTCTTCGGCGGATGAGGAAGACATGGGAAAACATGTGTGGTGTCCACAGTCGAATGAATTGACTTGATATGGTTGATTCTGGATCAACCGGTGATCGTAGACTGGAAATAAATCCTGGATCATACATACCTCGGGGCAAGGATCAAGACCAGTCAAATGTACTGCTAACACTGAGAAACAGGCAGTTCAGCCATTCTTTGATCAACTATTGTATTCGGGAGTAAACAAGCATTATAGAAGCGTCCCCCAGAAACTCGCCTGAAATATTTCAGGATGATTGTTTCGCCTCCACTCACAACCCAACCTGGTGATAGAGACCTCGGTGAAGTATAGAATAAATAAAACACGCATCGGGTTCAGCTGGAGTCTCAACCCAAAAGTTGGGCTCAGTCAGGAGTTGAAATTAGTAAAAGTCGGGCTAGGTTCGCAGTTGAAGATTACCAAAGTCGGGCTAAGTCCGCAGTTGAAATTTACAAAAGCCAGGGTAAGTCAGGAATACAAAAATCTAAAAGCCGGGCTCGGTCAAGACACGAAAGTCAGGCTCAGTCGGGAGTTAAATTGGGCTAGGTCAGGAGTTGGCTTCGGGGTCGGTCAGCAGTTGGAAAGCGGGCTTAGTCAGGGCTTTTCGTGGTAGGCTAGGACAGGTGTTTTGGTGTGGGCTAGGTCAGGACTATTTTAGGGCCGCAATCCTATTTTGCTATTTATATGTACTAATTCATTTGGAACATAAGCAAGTGCACATTGAAAATAATTTGACCATGAAGTTTTCGAACTAGGCATTCGCCGAGGATTAAACCGTGACGTCTTGTACGCGGTCACTCAAAATTTCTCACTTCTGTTGATCCAGCGTTCCTCCTTCGGAGCGTTTAATACAACCGTTCACTCGGGGGGCTTGACAGTTGAACCTCGGGCTGAATCGGGAAATGGCGCATCAGTGGATCGGTGATCCGGTCCTCTACGCACGGTTAGTTACTGAATAAGGACTTCCCCTCCGATCCCCCCAATATCGGAGTAAAGAGGTTCTCTGGACAATGGTGAGTCATGTTCTGCGCCGTGTGTTTCGATATCAAGCAGATTGGAACTAAACGCTCCCAATTGCAAGCGTCGTCGTCCCCCGTCAAGGAAGGAAAAATCCAACAATGTACAAGCACCGATGTTGAGTTTTACCGACTTCGAATCGCTCTTCCATAGCTACCTATTTTTCAGAAGCAAGCATCGAATGCCATTTTTATTTGTTTGCGCTGTCGAAACGGCCACTAACGATGTCGATGTTTTCAGTTCAACAAGCAAAAACTGGGGTGAGTTGTATAATATTGCTTTTGCAGAATATCACTATAATCAATTTGTGAGCGGTGTTCACTGCTATACTAATAATTAAACTGCCAATAATACTAACCTTTATCAAGAAGGAGTCAGCCTTCCGCAGCCTTGGACGCCGTGCGCGTGTGAACTTGGGATCCATTACGTCTATAAGACTAATCGGCCTTCCTTCCCTTCTCTTTTCTTCTACGTACCCGCTACCATTCCTCGTACCTCCCAGCCGCTCTATGCAGTTCCTTCGAGTCGCAAGACCGCGCGCTGGGTCGATTTTTCGCCTGACGACGACGGGTACGACAATCCGTATCTTGAATCTGAGCTCAATTGCTCCCCGTACTTGCCGACTTATCCTTGCGTCTCCCCGCACTTCCTCTGCATTTTCTCGCTCATTCTCGACGTTTCAAGCCGACTCAGTACCAGGCCCATCCTCGGAAGAACCTCACGACCCAAACTGCACATGTCAGGTGAAGAAAGCTTATTCTTCTTCAACTTCTTCTCGCGTTCTGAATCTGCTATAATGCCCAAAGGATCCCAACGCCCGCCTAAAAAAAGAGACGCTCATGGCGCTGCTCGAATTCAGCAAAATCTTTGACCCCGCAGCCGCGACGGACGACGACCTGACGTTCCTCCTGCAATACTTGTGCTTTAGGCCATTGCATGCGCATGGCAGAACGAGTCCAGGACAGGTCTTCATTATACTTTTTCTCTCCATGGACAAAGATCGGAACAATGATCTGATTAACCTCGCGCATATATGACCGCTGCCGCTAACTTTTCCCCACATTTATGGAGTGCCATTGGATCGTAACGGTCTTCCAGTGAGGCATCTCGGATACACGCTCTCCCGGTTGATATTCCGTCGTGGAACTATACTGTGCCCCTTAAATCAATGAATCTGCAGGTGAAGTGATTTTGCCCTCCGTATATTACGCTTCTCAGGTTTAGTTTCGCTATGACACCTGCAGAGTTGAATCCCAGTTGGTCGTTGAAACTTAGTCTGTCGTGGTTTATATCAATCAGCGTACGTCCGTCAATTTTGGGATCATGAACATTTTTTGAGTAAACATTATTTAACCTACAGGCCGGACAAATGCCTCGGCTGAGTGCCAGGTTATCTCTAATCCAGTCTTGAAGTGGCACAGGAACCGGATAATCTTGTCTCCCACTTAAACCCGCCGATACAGAAGCTTCAAACAGCGAGTATTCGAGAGGACCCACAAATCCGCATGCAAACATGGCTGTTTCCCTGAACCGTACGACTTGCTTGGCAGCAACGCTCCTGCTAATTTATCTATAGATGTTGATCTTGGGCCGTAAGGAAAATGACCAGGATTTACGCTGTGCATCTGACTTCTTAAACAATCTCTAATTTGTTCCAGTGAAGAACCTGCTCGATGTACCATCAAATTCAAGTTTAGCACATATTTTTCCATCAAGGGACTCAATTCACTGAACCTGTGAGTCCACACCAAGTTATCTTCAGCCCATAAGTTGTTCAATATAGTGAATGTTGCATCGTATGCACAGCTGTAGTTTCTGTTATCCCAGATCAATCCTACCGGTACTGGACCCGGCACAATGTTTGCAAGAGACCTTGCAACTGTACTTGGCCCAGATGTGGGTGCGTCAGACTTGACATCCGATCTAGAACATTTAGCTTTTTTTTTTTTGGTCTTCATCTGCATCAGTTCTGACAGCTGCATTCTTACACTTATTATTTTTTGATATAGATGATTTCCACTCGCTGTAAGTCACCGGTTCAGGCACCCTGGGGCCCATTGATGAATCCCAAGACATTACAGGATGGAAGTGCACTGGATCTCGGTGGTTAGATTTCCAAGCGTAGAAAGAATGTATGAGACGGCGTCGGCACAGGCCAGTGACACTCAGCACCAGCAAGCTTTCACAGTGTACCCTAGTAATCTCATCCAGCTCCCTCAACTCTTGTCGAAGGTACCCCGAAATGCCACTAGTAATCTTTGCAACATTCAAACCTTCCACTATCACAGTTCCCTCTGCCGGCCACGTAATATGACATGTGTGTTCTACAATTCACGAGTTCAACGACATTCCATGGGCGTGATTTGCCTTGAGAAGTGTAATTAGTCGTCCCGAAATTAATTAATGCCACGATCTGCTCTCTCAATGCAAAAAGAAAAGTGTTGTCTTCAAGAAGCACTGCAATATGAGAAACAGTCCACACTAAAGGGACTACGTTAATTGGTAAGCCTTCAATTTGAATATCCCACAGCGGATTAATCAATTTCACAGAGAGGGTTTCCAGTATCAAGGGGTTACCGAAAGAAAAAAAACTACTTTACCCCGTTTTTTTTTTTCAAGCGGACCTTTCGGCGGACCTGCCTACCATGTGATGTCCAAATCGGGTAATATTTCACGTGCAGACTTCCGGGAAATGCCGTTCATGGGTCGAAAAAGTCAAACCAAGGTCCAACCGACCGTTTAGAACGTGTCTGGAGGGCCTGATTAGTCGGAGCCAGGTATTCGATCGATACAGATCCCTTTTCCAACGCTGGAAACTCCAAACACATTTACCCACCTCAACTAGCACTCCGGCAGTTCAATGGCACTGACTTCAAGTGAGGCAGGTACAAGAATGCTCAGGAACGTTCAAGATGTTCAATTTACACAATTAATTCGTCTAGAGCAAGATAAGGACAATGTGTCCTCAATTTCGGCCAAATCTGACAACAATTACCTTTTCCTGAGGATTTTGGGCCTACCAAAGCGCCTACATCATCTTAACACGTGTTGACGCGGTCCCCGGAGATCTTCCAGCCCCAAATCCCACGACCCATTATTTTTTTTTTACGGCCTGACGGCCGGACCTACCTACCAGCCCCAGGTGCCGGCTTGTCCGGCCCGCACCCCCTTGTCCAGTATTTGCTGGCCTATGGGGCCTATGTTTTCATCCCATCTGACCACAGCCCCTTCTTGGCCTTCAGTCCATGCAAATGGATTGTTTCCCAGGTATGAATTCGTTGGTGGTGCATGGCGGTGATTCCCACAACTTACGCTGGAGACCTTTGGTGATTCATTTAACTTCTGACTGCTCGCAGCCTTTCCATTTCAACCTATCAACAGATCTTAAGCTCACTCTGTCTATTGAAAAAAAACCTATCAGGGTTTGTTTGGTGTCTGCAGCAAATCACCGTGCTCCAAGCTGATTTAGAGCATCCTTCTGACTATTTCTCACTGTTATTATAGACACATTACGAAAGTTGGCACTGCCGAGGATTGTATTTTCAGGACGAAATCCAGCTACACGCAATTCCAAGAACGATATATCTGCAGCTGTGCATTCAGCATATTTATCAGTGCTGTCCTCAGTTTATTGTCCGCATCCGTATTGGCCTTCTAACAAGCGAGGTACGAGCTTTATTGTTAGAGTGTCTGTCTACGAGAGACTATATTGGCCTGCTGTCTCATGTTTTGGCGCAGTATGACGACCGTATTAAACTGGTGCCACAGGATTCTTCCTAGGACGGCATTTTGGTTCCTTTGATTGCCTGCGTCTGCAAGATTTAACATCACTTTCCCGCTGTACAGTGATGGTCCGGACATTGGAGGTAACTGAGCAAAATCACCAGCGACGACCATATTTGATGACCCAAAGGAATCATCATGCACATTTCTGGCTTTTGCTGCCTGCGTGGCCAAGGCCTGGAAATTGTTGCAGGATACCATCGATATTTTGTCTAAAAAGATGTAGTCTACCCCTTACAACCGTTCATTGACTGCCGCAAGGGAGGAGCCTTCATTTTCAATGCCTTCTATATCATCGTGGTTTTTACTCTTAGACTCTCGAGGCAGTTTAAACATGGAATGGTAGGTAGATCCGTTGAGCAAGGCCGCTGTTGACCCTGTTGTGCCGAGAACAATAAATCAGTATTTTTCTTTCCGGCGGGTGAAGAATTCAATGATTGCGTGTATGGCCTGAGATTTTCCAGTGCCTCCCATTCCTCCCATATACATTCGAAGGGGTAAGCCAGGTGGACCAGTTGTGTGGTCTGTCACCAACTTGAAGGCGCGAATTTGCTCTGTATTTAATCTGAACTTTTGCACGATGTTTGATATGATGTCAGCATTAGCCTCTACTGTTATTCCAGCCCTGCGATTAAAGTAGTCATGCGGTAGAACCGTTATCCTGTTGCCGTTCTTATCCTTTTTATTTTTTCTTGCTGCCTCTGGGGGTAGATTTGCCAGTTTGTTTGCTGTCAATGCAGCTCGTTGTTCCCTTATTACGGTTGTCCACTCAGCTCTAGGTTTATATGGTGGCATTAGACAGTCAACATCGACAACAGGCAGACTACCCGGACAAGGGTCGAGTCAACCACTGGTTTCCATCATTTCAGTGAGTACTTTCGCCTCTGTCAAGCATTTGAATGTCTTTGGACCTTTTTGAGTATAGTCATCATCCTGGCCATCCATATGGTCATCGTCAGATCCGTAATCGAAGTCGTTTAGATTTTCCGCAAATTTGTCTTTGAACGTCAAGAAGGAAGAGGGGAATAGACTTATTCCTGCTACCTTTGCCTCTGCCAATTTCTTGTTCATCTGAGCGTAATGATCGTCCCTTGTGTCATGCACTCGTAACGGACATTGAAGTTAAGCATCAACTGGTTTTTTCTGTCAGTGAATATATGTTCCTTGAAAGCTTGAGCCCATGTAAACACGATGTCCTTCAAGTCTGCAGGGGATCTCCATGGTTTGAATAGAACCAGCATCGTCATGCAGTATGCAGCCCGATCACCTTTGTCTGCTCTGGGCAAAACACCTCCAATGAAATTCGGGATAACTTGTGTCAAATTTTCAAACCGACAAGTGACTGATTGAGAAAGGAATAAATCATGATCCGGTGTGAACACGTGCCGCAGCCGTCCCAGCCGAGTTAGCGAGGATATTAACGGCGATCGACATCCAAAAGACGGGTGCAGGACTCACGAAAGACATAATGGTTATTTGGGACGACGTCCGCATCGAAATGAAGAATCTCGTCGACATCGTGATGATGGGTAAGCTATTGCTCTCAGAGAAGTACCCCAAAAGAGCATATGGCGCTGAAGACATGCGTCAAAGAGATACTCAGATTCGAGCTTTCAACAGAACTCACGACCAGCGACTGGAAGGCAAAAAAATTGACAGATGCCCAAATAGAATGTGAGTAAGCGCTCTAAACCAAAAGTATTATTACTGACACTCCTCGACAAGACGCACTGGACCGGAAGAGCGTCGAGATCGGCCAAGACATCCCAGCGGCATGGTACACGTTCAACAGCAAGTCTGGGGAACCGACGAGAACCAAACTTGGATGGGATGGATCCGAAGTTACATGGAGGACGAGCGACTGCACCTAGTATGGCCAAGGAAAATTCATAGGATACCCGTAGACACGTCCAGAATACAAGCCAGTGTACGACATAGATGAGTGGAGATGACAAGACTCATGGAGGCGATAAAAATCGGTGGAGGTGATGTAGACGTGGTCCGAAGAGACCCGAAATAAACAAATATAAGCAAATACAGCGGCCGGAAAGGTACCGAACAGGAATCGCCGTCTTCCAATTTCAGATGTCTCGGGTCGTCTAGGAGAGTATAGAGAAGAGTACAGGATCTAAATCCAACAGAACTGAAGTGAAAAGCAGACAGAACAGGAAATATGTACAGCGGTCATATTCACCGACAAATCGAAGAAATAATTACCATATAAGGAGACCAAACTCCCACATGTCTTAAACGTCATCGATCAAAAAACGAAGAAGTAGGCGCTTAATGGAGAGTAAAAACGAGTCTAAAATGAAAACATTTTAGGACTCGTAATCTTAAGAAGGGCGACATCCCCAAAGGCGAGGAGACGTGCTGCGCGCATACTCTCGGCAAATACCACGCTCGCATAGCGCTCGATTCCCTCGCAATGATTATCAGTGCGCAGAGCCATCCTCCTAAGCGCATCGCGCAAGCGTGGCGCGACATCGAGGCATGGCTCATGTACATTTTCGCCCACTGGATTAAGAGCGGAATGTTTATCGGCCGGCAAGAGGAGGACCGCGTCGACGGCTTCAACGGTGTCATGCCTTTCCTCAGCGCCGTCTCCAAACCCCCTGAGCTCACGGAGCTGCTGCTCGCCCCGCGCAGCAGACAGAAAACCCTGGGGATTCTGCTGTTCTGCTGGACCATGGAGGGTGATGAGTGGTTTATGAAACAGAAGCAATACACCCCGAACCTCACTGCCGCCTCCCCCTTCGCCAACCTCGCCCTCGTACGCGCCAGAGCCGCCATGGGGCCCAAGTTCGAGGACCTACCGCCCACCTTTGACGGCCAGCCCGAGAACATCGCGGGGCTCCCCGGCTTCGACTGGGTGCGCACTCTAGAAATGATCTGCGATGTCATCGGCCGCACGCCCGCGGACAACGCGCGCACGGCGCTCACCCTCATACGCAACCACGAGCGCGTGTCCCCCACCGTCCTCTGCGCACACCTCGAGATACTCAACCTCATTGCCATCGTACCCGGATGCGGTGACGCGCTGCTCGCGCAGCACGCCGTGCGCGACGTCACGCGCATCCTCGCCGCCCTCACTACCAGCCCGTACGACGCCGAATTCGCGCCGAAGGTGACGCAGTGCATCGCGGGGTGTATCGCGTACCTCGAAACGTGGGTCCCGACGAAGGACGGGTACGGCAACGTACGGATGGCGCTGCTCGCGGGTGTCCTCCCCGCGCTCCTGCGCTGCAGCCCTTGGTTGTCGAAGGAGAGTGAGGGGCTCGTGCACTGGCAGCTCATGAAGATATTCAACACCATTGCGCTCTACACGGTCTATCCCTCCGTCTTGCGCCCGCTCCTTGTCTCCGCGCGCAAGATCGAGGAACTGGGGCTCGCGGATCATGGGCCGATCGGCGACAGGTATCTAAGGCTCATGCAGCTCGTCGGCGACCGCCTTGCGATGGTGCGGCCCGAAGCGGGCGCGGATATCGATCTGAGCGTCAAGTGCGACAAGGTAGGTGCCGTCCGTTCTCAGGATGACTGGTCATTGATATTATTGTGGAGTGCGGGAAACCCGATACCGACGCGAATTTCAAGGCGTGCAGCGGGTGCTTCCTGGTTTCGTATTGCTCCGAAGAATGCCAGCAGGAGGACTGGGGATCACACGAGAAGGGGTGTCAAGCGGCGCAGGGTTTGCGCGAAGGTGCGCGCGTTGCAGAATATTCCGACCGATTACATGCCTGACTATTCCCAATTGCGCACGCGCGTAGAGGGAGACTCGCTTCCGATGCTGCCCGAGGACTTCGCGTACCTCTTCCAGTTCGCGATGGCGCTGGTCAACCGCCACCGCGCCGAGATCGTGCGCGTGTGGAAGGAGGAGCAGCCCGCGCGCACGCCGCTCATATCGTTCGACTTCTCCGAGGACCCGAACGGCGTGATGGTTGTCGGTGAGATGTGCCTCGAGACGCTCCCGGGGAAGACCGCGCGCACGGGCATATTCGTCCCGGACCTCGACGCGGTCATCGACGCGGAGTTCTACTTTAGAGCGCGGTGGTTGGAGGTGATGACGCGGCCAGTATACGATGAGGATGCGCTGGTGTGCGTGTACCTACCACAGGGGAAGTACCCGCTCGCGAAGTGGATGTTCATTGGCGTCAACGAGGAGTTCCGCGAGGACGGGGGTACCGTTTTGGAGAGGCTGATAAAGTCGGTGGAGAGTGGTTTCGATTACGGCTTGTCGGGTCCTCCCATTTCCTAGAGGCGATAAGAGCTAGTTAACGGCGCGTCAGACTCAGTGAGTCACGGTTATTAACGCGCCCTCAACTTGGACGAACTCGTCGTCACGTGGACGTGTTTGACCGGATTGAAAATGAAATTCCTCGCCACTTTACTCTCGATGATTTTTGGTCTCGTCTAGTAGTCTGTCTCGGGCAGGCAGCCACAACCGATAGTCTTCCCACCGATTAATATTAGCCTATCTAGGCTGCAGAAAGCATAAAATATGTTTCGAACAGTATTCTTGCGGTGTTCCTCGCCCATCGCAAAACATTTGAGAAACACAAATAATTTATATAGGAAGGATGCGCTGCACTAGAGATCTGCCTGTCAGATGCGGCAATAAATATGTAGAAACGGAACATACAAACCTCCGATGAGGTTGCCATTCTCCGGGCCGATGTGGATAACCATTCCATCTTCTACCAGCTGTCGCAGCGCCGCGACCGTCTCCGTATTCGGTGCATAGCTAGAGCTATGCGTAGTGATGAGTCGGAAAGACTGGAGCTGTGAGTGGCGAGACGCGCGTCGGGTCGTGATCAAACTAATCAGGGTTTGATACTGTGTAGGACGATCGAAATATCCCCAAATCGTGAGATTGCGCAGGTTGGGAAGGATCGTCTGGTCGCTGGCTAATATGACATCGAGAGTATGAAGTTCTGGGTACAGGAGCACGAGATCTAACAGGCTGGGGACAAGTCGGAGGTATGCAGCTATGACATGGGGCTCCCTCACATTGCCCATGTCGATTTTCAACGATTCCAAGGGAGGCGAGGAGCGTTCTAGGAAGGAAACGAGGTCGTCTGGCGAGATATCGCAGTGGCTGATAAGAAGGGTTTGAAGGCTGGGGAGTGTAAGCTGCTGCAAAATGCATGCACTATTAGAATGTTCGGGGTCCCCGAGACGTAGGTGATGTAGGGAGGTATGCGTCAGCAGAGGAGCCTGATGATGAAACCAGGGGGAATCTTCGTAGTACAAGTTGACGAAGTCGCACTCGACAAGACCTGGCGCGGCGCGCAGCATCTCTACACATGTATCCGAGTCGCGAAAATACATAAGCCTTTGAATGATACCTTGAGGAATGGCCACCAACTTCAATGCTCTGAGACAGGAAAATTTTGCCTTTCCAAGGTGTTCGAAATTTTCTTCGGATTCAATGTCCAACTGTAAATCTTCCAGCCGGTGCGCGTGTTGTTTAACCGAGGCCTGAACGCGTTCGTTCCAGGGCCCGGTCAATGGGAGTGAGATCGGGAGGCTGCGCGCACGCCTGATCCAAGTCTCGAAGAGTTGGCCGAAGGTTTTTGCGGCGGGGGAATCGATCTGGACGGCGGTCCACAAAGAGGGGGTGGAGAGCGCGATGTTGGTCCATAATTGGCATATATTGAGGAAAACCATTGGTGCGGTTCGACGACTAGGTCGAATAATAGTGGGCAGGCATCGTGTGAAGATATCTGACGAAATCTCGAGTGGCTACCGCGTCGAGGAGGGCGTTCAGGTCTCGTTGGACGTCGCTCCTAGTGTTTTCGAGGTGTCTGAGAATTTCCTTCTGCTGGGTAATACTGGAGGAAAGTTCATCAGAGAGCAGCCACCGCGGACATGTTTGTGGCAAGTCAAGCGCAGAGGTTCCTAAAACAACAGGAGCAAATAGGCATGACTCAGTAGTAAGCGCACCATCACCAGCAACTGCGCCGAATACTCGTTCAGGTCAACGGCGCGATTTCCTGTGCGTTTTTGTATATATAGTATAACGAATTAACAAACCCTCGACATGGTAGCGCCATTTTCGAAGGACCGCTACCATTCACTGCAGAATTTCTGCGCAGTTCTGCTTGAGCTTCTGCGACACGCACGAAGGCGGCGGGTTGGCTTCGACCGGGAACGAGAATATCCAGAGCATGGCCGACGATCCACCCGTCTTCTTGCTTCCGCCGGAAATAACATCCCTCATCTTCGGACTCTGTCTTCCATCTGGCCCCCGATGGCCTTCCCCACGCGAAGCTCCCTTGCTTCTCGGTCAAATATGTCGCCAATGGAGGGGTATCTGTCTGGATACACCTGATCTTTGGGAATCCATTTCGTTCGGCAAGAAGGGGTCTGTCCGATTACTGAAAGAATGGTTATCACGCGCCGGGAACCGCCCATTGACCCTTTCCCTCGAAGCGAAGGGCGATACCAGAGCGGGCGAGCTCATGGAGGCCATAATCCCGTACTGTCCTCAGTGGAAGGATGTCCATTTGGTGTTGCCGATGTCGTCGTACGGCCAGCTCAGCAGTTACAGCGGGCCGTTTCCGATGCTTCTGCGGCTCGAGTTGGTTGTCCTCTCCTGGCCATGGGAGGCAGAGGTCGAGGACCGAATTTTAATCCGGGATGCGCCCCTCCTTCGGGACGCGCGCATAAGAAACCTCCCGTATCATAATGTCGACCTTCCTCTGGAACAATTAACGACCCTACACTTTAACCCATTTCTCGGTGCAGCGCAGGCAATGGCCGCTCTTCAACGCTGCCCGGATCTCCTAGATCTGTCCTGTAGCTTCAGCGCAGATCATACCCTTACTGCGACGCCTGTTCCACTGCTTTCCCTGCGGTCACTGGCTATTACAGATATGTCTGTCCTCCCGCATTTGACTGTGCCGCACCTGGAACGACTCTCCATTGCTTACATCGGCAACATCGAGGCTGCGATTACCGCCTTGAAGGTCCTTGTCTCTCAGGCATCCTGCGACCTGCAGTTCCTCGGCATCGGGCCGTACCACATCTCACCAGCGTCATTCCGGCGCTTCCTCCTCGCCGCCAATTCCATCGTCCATCTCAAGCTGTTGTTCTTTCTCCCTGAAGGCTTCCACCGCCACATTCAGGTCCTCGAGGACCCCGAAGTTCTCCCGCGCCTCAAACACTTGGAGATCAGCGATACTGCGGGCGGCGATCATTATGGGCCGCTGCTAGACATGCTGCGCTCAAGAAGCGCAGTGCTCGAAACTTTCGGACTATCGCTGAACAAGAAGTCACTCCGTCCAACCACCCTACCCCGGATCCCCCCCGACGCTGTCATGGCCCAGTTCCGTGCACTCGCAGAGGCAGGACTGAAGCTGCAGATCACCACACAAGAGCTAAAAGGTCCGAGGGTTATTCTGGATACCCTCACAGAGGGAGAATCACCACTCGAACTCTAGTGGACGGGTGCATTCGTTAAAACACCCATCATGTATGTGTTCAATTACATGAACGGCTCAGAACTTAAACGCGAATAATTCAAGCGGCCCCAAAGTTGTAACTTTACAAGTTTACAAAAACTTTGCAACAACCGCGCTGCAGTCTTGGATCTTCCGAATGTAGAATATTTCCGATGCTCCTTGATCGCGGGGATCTTGAGCCCAAAGATATAGCTAGAAGGTTTTAATTTCTCTCATGCCTTTGCATTGGACTTATTTGCGAAACCTCCGCATCCACATCCGACTTCAGACATCTGCCCTGCCAATCCCAACCCACGGTCTGCGCCCATTCATTTAATCCATATTTGTCGTCCTTCCGGTGGTTCTTGCCTCAATGAATTAATCCTCGAGTCGCTGCTTCAGCGAGTTTTCTGGTCACCGGCCGAGAAAACCAAAATAAATCTGCTGTAAAATATTATTTAGGACAGAGTCATTCAGAATCTCGGAGGCAAGAATTTAGGGTCGCCTTCAAAGTCTCCCTACAAAACTATGAGATAATTATTAGACCTGAGAATACCACTGCCCACCATGGGTCGTAGTCCCCGCTGGCAGAGTCAAAACGTGGCTAGACATTGGACGGCATTTTGATCTCGAAAAAAAAACCAAAAGGGAATGCTTGAGAAAATCTCGCTTGGGATAGTTCCCAAGAATTCACAGAGCTGAGCGCCGTTCACCGTAATAGCTGGTTGAATTAACAGAAATTAACAGTCCGGCGCTCGGCAATCTCCGGGCTCAACAAAGCCAAATATTCTCCCCCTCCTCCCTTCTTTACCCCGGATCCAGTTCCCTCGATATGGATCCTACGGTCAAGGCATGTTTGACCCCGAGGCAGCGCCTGGTGGTGCTGTCTCTAGTGCTGCCTTCCCCGGTCTCTGGCCCGCCATCGACTTCCCAGTGCTTCAAGCGCAACTTTACTTAAATCTACGGTTCCATGGATTCAGCGCCAGTTGGGAGTATGTATATGTTGAATAAAGGTGCTTTGAACAAATTCCATACCTCCTCCGCCAACTTAAGCTTCCCATCGTTCAAGGTCGCGGCGTCGCGCCTGAATCATTCACGCGCTGTGTTTGTCATTATTATCATCTTTTCGCCTTCTGGATTCCATGAGCGTCCAATCGACGATCCAGCGGTCGATCAAGAGACTGAGGGCCTCCCCCAAACAGGTATGTGGTTATCGCAGCCAGTTCCTTCGTTCTCGAGCCCCCGATTTTTCTGGATCAGGTTCTCGACAACGCACGTCGCGGTTCTGTCCCCGATCTCAAGGACCTCGCCAACTTCTGGCAGGAGGTAAAAACTATTATATAAGATGCATCTAGCGGAAACTGCATCCTCACCAGGTCCCCGAATTCCTTCCTCTTGGCATTTTGGATGTATTCTTCCACCATTTGGACGCAGACAAGGCCTTCACAGTACCTTCCATTGCAAACGAAAAGTCACCCGCTGCTGAATGCGCATTTTACTCCCTCGTTGGGCTGTGCAAATCGGGAGACTGTCTCCAGTCCGGTGCATCCCACCACCGTGATCCCGCCGTCCTGAAGGCCTGGCCGGGCATTTTTAAATGGAGCGCGTTTTTCTTCACGACACGAGTAACTTCGACCATTCCTCGTCCCATCGAAGGACGACGAGCGGCCATGGATGTCATCGCCACTGCTTGGTATTGCCTCATCCGAGCGGATGGGATGCAAGAGGTCATTGCGGCTACCAGGGGTACCGTCGAGATCACGACTCAGCTCTGGCTCCTCGACGACTCCATCACATCCTCTGGCCAATTTATGAATATCCCCTGCCTCGCCGCGGCCTTTGACGGCGTCCTCGTGGACCGTGACACCACCGACCGCGCACTGGCAGCAGCCGGCGGCAACCCCGACACCCTCGTTAAGCCCGCCATGGCTCGCGCGCGTGACGCCATAGGCCGCACCCCCCTCGACCCCGTCCAGATCGCCATCTACTTCGACCTGATTAACCACCTCTCGCGGGGCTGGAACCACCCCCTGCGATACGCGCTCCTGCAGACCGGGGTCATACCACTGGTCACACGTACTGCGGGTACGCTCGGGCGCGCGCTGAACACCGGCGGTAACCCTGCGCTCCTCGACGGCGTCGTCTCTGCCTTCGGGTACCTCGCAAACTGCATCGAGTCGACGGTGGGCTTTACGTGGGTGGCGCAGAGCCTCGCCGCGGATTTCCTGCTCGCGTTCGCAGACTGCAGCCCCCACTTTGCACAGCTCGACCCAGAGGATTATGATATGGTGTGCTCGCTCTTGAGCAAGACGCTGCCGAAGTACCTTGTGTACCGTTCCGTCGTGCAGGCCGTCGACGAGGGCATGCTGAGGCTTGGGGCTCCGCAGCAGAAGCGGCTCGAGTCAAGCATTGCAAGGAAGGTATGGCTCAAGTTTCAGGCGCTGGCTGAGGAGCGGCATATGGTAGTCCTGCACGCGGCCGCGGTGAAAGGAAAGGCCGCGACATGCGACAATGTCAAGGTACAGTCTCAATACCATCTTTCCACTGTTGTTAACGATGCTCTCAGTGCCATAAAATCGACGCCAAGAACACATTCCGCAAGTGCGGAGGCTGCTCGACTACTCTGTACTGCTCCAAGGAGTGCCAGACCATCGCGTGGAGGGAGGGCGGCCACAAGGACATGTGTAAACTGAAGCAGCGCGAGCGCCTCGGTAAGTCGCAATCGTACCTGATTGTGTCTACCGCTCATCCTCCCTGTAGAAGGCAAGTCCCAGGCCATCTCCAAATCCGACGTCGCCTTCTTCCACCATCTCGCAACACGCGACGCCCGGCACCACCTCCCGCAGCTGCGGCGCCTCGCGCGCACGGAGCACCCCACGCTGCGCCCATGCGAGCTCCTCATGTGCATCGACTACACCGTCGTCCCGCCCGTGTACTCCGTCCTCCCGCTCGCCGAGGCTGAGGGGCACGATGCGCCCGCGGAGGGGTCCGGGAACGCCGAGGCACGGACCGACGCGATCCTAGAGCGCGCGCGCGCGAATCCGGACCGCTTCGGGCTGATCCAGAGCCGGATCGCGAACGGCTCGGCGATGCAGATGGTGCTGAGCGTCGTGACGGGCAACTTTTGGGTGAACGGCGACGAGGAGGGCAGTTTGGGGGAGATGCCGGGGGAAGATGGGCATGAGACGGGCGTGGACGATGTCGATATCATGATGGCCCGCATGGCCCTCAACCGGTTCCTGGTGAAGGCGGGGGAGAAACCGGCATTCTAATCATGCAAGTAGACGCTGTTTGCGATTCGGCTGTCCCTTGATTGAAGTCAATCTTCGTGGATCTATTGTGCACATCGACAATTACCGTTCGGATACATGGAGGATATCTATATCGTTGTCTTTTCCTTCTGACTGCGACATGCACTGAGACTATGGAACATGTTACTTAGTGGCCGTCATTTAAAAACATCCTGTGAATGCACATTTTTTATGCCGGCTAGACGGCCTATATGGTGGCATCGTAAATAATTGGGCTTTTGCGGCATTTCATGTTTCAACAAGCAGGTTTGAATACAACGTCGTATGAAAGGACGACTACAACCGAGACACGCGAATGAAAATCCAGACGTAGCCTTGATACCGCCAGCAGGGAAAGGCCCTCATTGGAGAAATACTAAACCGTGAGCGGAAGGAGGTAAATCTGTGAGAAGAGCCGTGAGCATGCGACAAGAAATGGGCCGGAGCTTCCGTACATTAGACAAGGTTTGTCGACTGGGGGCCAATGTGGATATGCATCCCGTCACAAGCTGACGCAGTGACACAACAATGTCTGCATCAGGCTCGAGCCTGTTCTCATCCTCAAAATCGTGGTCGAGCCAAAGCAGCCGGAAGGATTGGATCTGCGAGTCGCCCGACCTGCGGGCGGAGAGCATAGTGACCAAATTCTCGTATCCGGTGCGATCAGGGAGGAATCGGCGAATCGTGAGGTTGTGGAGGTTCGGGAGAATGGCGGGGAAGGTCGCGAGGGCGTTAAGGAGCGGAGGGTGGTCTTCATATTCCTGAGCGCACCTCACCTCGAGGTCTGTGAGGCCGGGGACAAGTTGGAAGAAGTTCGCGATGCTATAGGCCGGCCACTCGTTATTCGGCGGCTCCATGGATAACGAAGACAATGGCGGAGAGGACCGAGTGAGGAAGGAGATGGCGACGTTGTGTTCGATGTCGAATGCGGACATGTAGAGGGTTTGGAGCGCAGGGAGGGTGAGGTACGAGAGAATGGATGCGGTGTTGCCATCGGGCCCTTCTCTACCAAGACGTAGATGGCGGAGGGAAGTATGAGTGAGTGGGGGGATATCGCCGCCTACATCCTTGAAGTACACCCCGTGGAAATTGCATTCGACGAGGTTTGGAGCCGCCCGCATAATCTCGACGCATCCGCTGGCACTGCGCGCAAAAAACTCGGGGCGGTAGAGATCGCGGTCGTTTTGCTCGATGGTTAACGTCTTCAACGACGAAAATACACCTGTCATCGCCGGGATCTGCTTTCCGTTTGACGGGTACAGCTCCAACTTCTGTACCCGCGCGGCGCGCTGTTTCACCACGAGCGCGACGGCCGGGGGTATTGGGCCGCGGAGGGAGATAGAGGTCGCACGAGTGCCGGCGCGTTTGAGCCAGGCGTCAAAGAGGTGCTCGAATCCGTGTGCCCGGGGAAATTCGACCTCAATATTGGTCCACATTGCGGAGGTGGCTAGAGTGATGTTCCTCCATGCCCGGGATACGTTCATGAGTAGCAAGGGCGCCTGGTGTGGATCGGGGATTATGGCACCAGTAGGAAGGCAGCGCACG
Organism: Mycena vulgaris; assembly: GCA_029204335.1. NCBI lineage: Eukaryota > Fungi > Basidiomycota > Agaricomycetes > Agaricales > Mycenaceae > Mycena > Mycena vulgaris. The sequence goes on from JARGYA010000340.1 coordinate 31,756, forward strand.
AATACGTCGGATGCGATCTCGAGGGGCATTTGCGAGGGGGACATGGGGTCGAGCATGGCATTGAGCTCGCTTTGAACATGACCTCGAATTTGTTCGAGAGTGGGAAACTCCGATTGTCGATTTATAGTGGCGGAAAGCTCGTCCAGCCGTGTACGGAGGGCGTCCTCAGACATGGTGGTGGTGCCAGCGATACAAGATAGCCGAACTCGATAGCAGACCATACGAGCAACCGAGAACTGTGGGATTCTGATCTATTCTGATTCTGATTCGGCACCTTTTGAGAAGCCAAGGCTAGTCCAAGGCTTCGACAAACAAAGGAAGACCTTGATGGGGAGCGCCGAGAGATCAGATAAAACTCCAGCGGATTTATAATTACAATGTAGTGTCGTCGACAGTCACAATGGAAACCCAGTGAAGGAAAACCAGAGAGCAAAGCGGCGCTGTGCGGAAATTCATCACTGCTGTCAAGTTGAAATTATGTGCTCGAGCAGCGAGAAAAGCAATGTGCTCACCTAAGCGTCATCAAGCGCGGAAAAAGAAAGGGCTGCGTTGAGAAAAGTGCGGTATTTGCACTCTGATAACACCCTCGGCCCGACGGCGATCCCGGGCGATGAGATGGGCGATGAGATACTGTAGTCACCCCCCATTGCACCCCCAATGCTGAAAATTATGCTCTCCAGCGAAGACATATTGGCGCCGCATGAACTGTCGTCGAGCGCAGCCCACTGAAAATCGTTGAGATGGTCGACAAGGCATGACACCCCAGGGTGACCAGGGTCACCGATTTCTGAGTCACGTGGTGGACCTCTTAGGTACTTAAGACCTTTCCTCTCCAATTCGCGTCGTCTTCTAGAGGATTTCTACAATCCAGCCGTAAATGCCTGACTGGTTCAGCGTCTACCCCTCGCGCGGCATGCCGCCCCCTGAAGCGCTGTCTTTGGTTTCTCGTCTCTTGAAATGGATCAGGATCCGATCCGGCGTCCGCCTCGCAAAAGAAAAGGATTCTAGACCTCAATCCCGTAACTGTGCGAAACTGGACCACCACCCAAATAAAACCACGCTGGATATCAACTCAACTCAATCGTCGTAATGCTGTTCCGGGGCGCTCGCAATATGCTGTTCTTCTGTGCTTAGGTCATAGAAGGGCGATACAGGCGGGTATTAACTACGACCGGGTGGGTCCAGCGGACGAAGGTAAATCTCGTGTAAGCTTTAAAGCCACCACTGAGGCGCATTTTAATCCTGCTATCTAGCTACCTCCCTTCCGTATCTTTCAGAAGGAACAAGGGTTCTCCGCCGGTGGAGAAAACCTCGCCAGTGCCTGAGCACCAAGGCTTCCCGGCCAGCAAAGATCCAAATGACCACCAGCAGGATCAAACTCATAGAACACTCAAAGTGTGTACAACAGTGCATCGTATAGATACCCTTCGTAATCATTTTCCAGGCAAGGCACATCCAGCTGATTTCTATCGGGGGTAATTCGTCGTCCTGTGATTCCAGTTCCGAGTCTGAAAGTCATTTTCGCCCAGGGACCATCGGCACCGTTCTATTCGTGCAAATTAGCACTGCGCTATCTATTGGTGGTCCGGGAAGCCTTCTCATTGCTTTCATACTCTGGTCTACCGTCGTGCTCGCCATTAACAACTGCTTTTGTATGTTCGCGTCTAAACCGAAATCCAAATTCGCCATTAACCCTACTCTACAGCGAAAATGGTCACTTGGATCCCGATATCTTCTACCTATGTCAGGTCCCCCAATTCATGGATCATATGAGGATTAAATTTGGGACAGGTGCGCTTCGCAGACCGATTCGTAGACGAGGCGGTGAATTGCCGGCGAAGAAACACTGCTGGATTCAGTGTTTGCCTCATGTAGTACCCCCACTTTACAGTACCATTCAGGTGGTTGCGAGCTCGTCGGTAATAATCTTTAAATTTTTCATGAAATTAGGACTTTGCATGTACTCGCGCAGGCACGCTGGTTGGGCCTTAATAGTAGTATCTGAGCCCGCCAGCTCTGAGTAGTAAGATGCTTTAAATTCCTTTGGATGGTCCAGTGCTGGAGTAAAGCGTGAGATGCAAAAAGGATGACCTTCGCAGAGTTCGAACTTGAGCGACGTACAAAAAGGCAAATTTCAGACTGCAACGCAGAGCAACCAGTCCACAAAAAAAGGACAACAAAAGGAGCACTAATAAATCTACCCCCCAGTGCTATACACTCCCGCCGGTACAACATCGCGAGGTACGAGCGAATATTGTTGTACCGTCTGTTTATAAGAGACTAGTACCCGCCGGCTCGAATATTTGAAAAGATACTTTTCAAATATTTGCCAGGACATAGCACCAAAGCCCGGCTTCGTCAGAACGGGGCTTGTTCCGAACCTAACTCAGACTCAGAGCAGGAGGAAAGAGGAGGATTGTGTGCACATGTATGGCAAACATCAATTCCCACGTCTTCGTACATCTGATGGCGGCGTGGCGGGATGGCGCGCGCGGGAAGTGTTCGGGGACTTCTCGCACGTAAAACGGGCTCCAATAATCCTGGGGGAAAAGCTGGTGAGGCTCTTGGCAATTTTGTGAAGGATCTTTCTAGATCTATCCCGCGGTCCTGGCATGAGAATGCACATTGCACCCGCCAATGTCAATAGGCGAGAAATGAGGCGATGGCGGATGTAATAATAATTCTCATGAATTAGATGTATAAAAGTGACACACAGAGTGAATGCCTACGCTGCACGCACTGTGAAAATAAAATGGTTTTCGCGCTACCAGGAGGTGTATGTCGCCGTAGAGTCCACACATCAGCGTTGCTGCTTGCATCAACCACGAAGAGGGACAACGCAAACGATACATATCTATCCGGCCAAGTCCGAAAGACCCTGCACGAAGACATTAAAAATGGCATACAACATCCGTCGCCCTTCGAGCAGTGTTGGTTGTCGTCGCCTCGATTCGATACTCGCCATCGGAGAACTCCTCGATATCTCCTTGACCTAGCGTATGCGTTCCCACAGCAGCGGGGGACGTCCCTTTCATCTTCCCGCCGCCGCTGACGTTCTGCTCCGTGTCCCGAGTCATCGACAGGACGGTCGACAGGCAGGGAGCCGGGAAGTGGGCGGTCACGCAAGAGTGTCTTGGACAGCTCGACGCCGGGTGGCGCAGCTCGCGCAGGCCACGGAGGAACGACTTTTGGCGGGGATTCAGGGGGGTTTGGAGCCAGAGCAAACAGGCGCACCGGATCAGTCGCAGCCAGAATCCCGTAGATCAGCGGGCGTGTGGAAAATAGCGCGACGTCTGGGACGAGGTAAACCAGAATAGGGAGTTGGAGAGGTGCGGAGGGGGCATACCTACGACAGCTAGTCGCGCTGTCTGTGGGCAGATTGGTGAGTGTTTTAATTTGTGGACGAAAGGTCAACGCACGAGGACTGTCAACTCTGGGTATTTTACTATATACACGTTCAGCAAGGCTGTGGATATGTTGAGCAGACATGACACGACGGGATACAGGCCTGGGCATGTCTTAATTCTCCTCGCTCATGACCTATGGGCGCACGTACCGATTCGCAGGATTATGTTGCGGAACATGACAATCGTCAATCCCGGCGAGTGCAAATTTTCGGACGCGAAGCTCTGCTGTATTTGTGGCGTAAAACAGCGCGTGACGAGCTGTGCAATGTACGTGAGAAGACAAACATGGCGTGGGCAAACGGACGTACCTGTGTCGCGCCTGCTTGCGCGCCAGACGGGTAAAACGCCCCGGATCAACGCCACACAACGGTCACATGACCGCGACCGTTTACCAGCACCCGCGCCTCTTTACATTTACACCTCCACCTTACGCGCACTTTTCCATCCAAAACCAAGCCCATCACTTCCACGCCCTACCTGACTCAAATCTACATGTTCCGTCAGACTTAGGGCAAGATTCCTATCATAATCATGTTACCTTTCCAAAACCTGACATCTACGCTATTGTCCTTTTCATTCTGGATGTTCTGCTGTAAATTCAACATGCTCGTTGATTCTCGCCTTATTGTTTCTTATTGTTACTCTACTTTTGGACTATGCTTCCGTTCTCCCACACACTTCTGTATAAATTACTACGTAGTTGTACAGTTGAAATCAGAATAGTACAGCCTTTTTCTCCTTCGTCGCATCTCGCTCTCGCTCTCGCTCTCGCTCCCGCCTACGTCTCACTCTCCTCGCCTCCGTCTCGATCCAGCGCATAGTCGCGCTCGCTCACCCCCGTATTAACAAGCCGCTCGCTGCCAGCCTCGGCAACCGAGCTTGTTTGAACCACTTGCCTTTTATCTCCTTCCGCCCTCCTCGCGCCAACTCACCTCTTTGGTTTAGCTCGCGCTTGGCCGGTCGGTAGGCGTGTCATTTTGGAGCCCACCGCGAGGGGTTTCAATCATAGCTTCCGGTTCCTCTCGCAACTTGCGGCAAAACTCCGACACTAGCGCCCGCCGCGACCTCCGCCTTGAATTTATCAGTGCATTTCAGAACCCGTTGAATCTCCTCGACGACACCCCCTACTCCCATTCCACCGAAGATCTTTTCGACGAGGTACCAGCGTACCTTGCCCGTCACAGCAATCTATCTCCGCACTCTCCACACTCTCCCAGCCTTGCGTGGCTCTTCGATAACCCTCCCGTTTCTCGCCCAACTTCACCCCCGACCATCATGGCTACGCCTACACCAATGCCTGCTCGAGGAGATCGTAATGCTCCCACCTTTGACTCCGCCAAACCCCACGAACTCCGCCGCTACTTCACCGACCTCGAATACTTATTTACCCGCGCCGCTGTTACTGATAGCACCGAAAAGAAGCGGCACTCCACCAGGTTCCTTACAGTAGAGGACCAGGAGACCTGGGAGGCGCTCCCTACGTTTACCGAGGCCACAAAAACGTATGAGCAGTTTAAAGCAGATGCGCTGAAGCTTTATTCCGGCAACGACGAGGAGCGCCGTTTCGCGCTCAATGACTTGGACGCGCTCATTGGACATTATTCACGCACCGGCATTTATTCCAAAGTCGACCTCACGACCTTTTACCGACAATTCCTCCGCATAACCACCTATCTCGTCACGAAGAACCGGCTCTCTGCATCGGAGCAGAGCCGGTCTTTCCTTCGCGCCATGCAGCCGGCCTCGCTCCTCGCTAAAGTTCAAAACCGCCTGCAGATCAAGAAGCCGGATGTTCATCCGGAGGACCCATACGACATCGCGGATATTTACGAGGCCGCGCAGTTCGTTCTAGCCGGCACTCACGGTACACCAACTATCACCACGACGGTTCCATCCCCTGCCGCCGCCGATCCAGTCGTGATTAAAGCTGATCCTGGCATTGCTGCGTTGGTCGGCAGTGTCGCGGAGTTGATCAAAGTGCTTGCTACGCGCAGCCCCCCCCCATCCGTGAATAATGGAGGCAATGCGAGAAGGAACCGTCCCGATGGCTGTGGTTACTGCAGTGACCTCGACCACTTTATTAATCAGTGCCAGCGCGTTGCCGAAGATATCAACGCCGGCATTTGCAAGCGCAACTCCGACGGGCGTGTTGTCCTTCCTAGCGGTGCCTTTGTTCCGAACTCTATTGTCGGCGCGAATTTGCGCGCCCGCTTCCAGGAATGGCACAAGAAGAACCCGGGCCAGATGGCCGCCGCGCAACTGATGGTTGAAGTTGCTGTTGAGCATCTCTCCGCCTCTTCGCACCCCACTTCCGCCCGCATGTACACTCTCACTGATGAGGAACGTTACGAGGTTTTGCAACACGAGTTGCTCGCAATCCAGACTCGGCGCCAGGCTAAACGTGCTCTGGACACTGCGCGCGAAGCCCCTGACCGCACTATCCCTCCACCTAATGCTCCGGCACCCACCGCTTCCCCGCCGTCTTCCGCTCCACCAGCCAACCCTCAGGCGGCACCACCACAGCACCCTTTCGCTCACGCTCGCGATGCGGCGTACGCCCCTCCAAGAGACCGTAATTTCGGTGTGCCTGCGCCCAAGGCACCCGCATATCGAACTACTGCGCCCATCTATAACGAGAAGGACGCCCTCGAGGTTTTCAATGCTTCGTTGAATGCCGAAGTCACGCTGACTCAACGGCAACTTCTCTCGCTCGCACCCGAAGTCCGTGCCCGCTACCGTGAAGAAACCACTTCCCGTAGAGCCCCACCCAAAGATAACAAGCAGGCGGATACTCTGGTCCATCAATTCGTGCACGGGCTGGACTCTCCCCTCCCTTTCACTGATTCTACACTCGAGCCAGACACTCTTAAAGAACAACGTGCCAAGGATGCGCGTTACGCAGCTTTATTCGATTCCATGCCCGCTTCATTTGTCCATTCCGCCACGGCTCAATCAGCCTTACCCGCCGACGCGTTCGTGGTTCCAGACCCTTACGCCATCTACTACGACTCAGTCTCGGGCATGCCTGAAGATCTGATTGTCTCCATGGAATCTTGCGCCATCCGCTCCGTTCTCCCCGTCATCGACAACCGCGAAATTGTAGAGTCCATCATAGATGGAGGCTCGCAAATAATCGCCATGTCCGAAGCAGTTTGCCACGATCTTGGGCTCAGCTACGACCCGCGCATTGTGCTACGCATGCAGTCCGCAAACGGCTCCGTTACTCCGTCCCTCGGCCTCGCTCGGAACGTCCCATTTCGCATTGGTGATATCACATTCTACCTCCAAGTACACATTGTTCGAAACCCCGCCTACGACGTTCTACTCGGCCACCCTTTCCATGTTTTGACACAGAGCATTGTCCGCACATTCGCCAACGAGGATCAGACCATTACAATCTGCGACCCGAACACCGGTAAAATCGCTACGGTTCCCACGGTTCCACGTGGACCTCCTCGCTCGCGCCCTCAGGGTTTTCCGAACGATCCGAGGTCCCACAACTCGAGAACATAATCCCTGATGATGGCGAAATAGCGCTCATCATAGCTCCAGATCCACAGAACCCCGGTGAATTTATTATTCAATCAACTTCAGCACTCGAATCAGACAACCTCGCACAGCTCCAACATACCTATCTCTCAGCATGTACTAATTTAGGCTCAGACGTTCACACAGTTACCTTTGCGCACACCGTCGCTCAACCGACGTTTCCCCCGAGCCGCGATGCAACTCGCGGTTCTAATTTTCAACCTATCTTTTCTGTTTCGATGGCTACGACAACTCCCATGATGCGTTCTACTACTTCTTCCCTCCCTCCGCTTGCCGAAGTCTACGCTAAAAAGAAGTATAAACCAGTTGCTCGGAAAATTCGTCCGGTCCTCGGCACCCTTCCCAGTCAATTCCGCATCGAACGTCACATTTACGGCGAGCCGCTCGCTGGGATGCCGGAGCTTAATCCCAATCCTGATCCCTTCGAGCCAATGGGTCGTTATACTGCAGAACGGCGTGACGCACTCGATCTAGCGCATCCTGGCGACTTCCTTTGGCCAGCGGAGCGCGCGCTAATGCACAATTTTATGCGCCTGCAGAACGGTGCCTTTGCGTGGCAAGACTCCGAGCGGGGCAGTTTCCGCACGGACTTCTTCCCCCCAGTCGATATCCCCGTCCTTCCTCACACGCCCTGGATTCAACGCAACATTCCGATTCCCCCTGGAATTTATGACGAAGTGTGCAAAGTTATACGCACTAAAATCGCAGCAGGGGTCTACGAGCCATCCAACTCGTCTTACCGCTCGCGCTGGTTCTGCGTAGTCAAGAAAGACGGCACCAGCTTGCGTCTAGTTCACGCTCTCGAACCACTCAATGCCGTCACAATTCAACATTCCGGAGTTACGCCTTTCACCGACCAGCTCGCAGAGCATTTCGCCGGCCGCGCTTGCGGCGCAATGTTGGATTTATATGTTGGCTACGATGAGCGCCTTCTCGCCCCCGCTTCTCGCGATTTCACTACTTTCCAGACGCCATATGGCGCGTTGCGCCTTGTCACACTTCCTATGGGCTGGACAAACTCAGTCCCCATCTTCCACGACGACGTTACCTTCATCCTTCAGCCCGAAATCCCTGAATTCACTATTCCCTACATCGATGACGTCCCCTGCCGTGGCCCAGCCTCGAATTATCAGCGCAAAGACGGCTCCTATGAAACCATCCCAGAGAACGCCGGCATTCGCCGCTTCGTATGGGAGCACTTCAACAATCTCAACCGCATAGTTCAACGCATGAAATACTGCGGCGGAACTTTCTCAGGGTTGAAACTTGTCCTCTGTGCCGAAGTAATCACCGTCGTCGGCCACGTTTGCACTCCAGCCGGCCGTATTCCCGATGAAAAGCACGTCGCAAAGATTACCAACTGGGGACCGTGCAAAGACCTCTCGGAGTTGCGCGCATTCCTCGGAACCATCGGTGTCGTCCGAATTTTCATTCGCAACTTCGCTCACCGTGCGCATGCGCTAGTGATTCTTACGCGCAAGGATATGCCGTTTAATTTCGGTCCGCCCCAGCTCGCCGCGCAAGAAGACTTGAAGAACGCCCTTATCCAGTCCCCCGCTCTTCGTCCACTCAACTACACGAACGGTGCACCCGTTATTCTTGGTGTTGATACATCTCACATCGCAGTTGGCTTCCTTCTTTCCCAGTGCGACCCTGCCAGCTTGACGCGCCGCTTTTACGCGCGCTTCGGCTCTATCACCCTCAACGCACGCGAATCCCGCTTTTCCCAGCCAAAACTCGAGCTCTACGGCCTTTTCCGTGCCCTGCGCGCATGGAAGCCGTATCTAATCGCTCTCCGCAATCTCGTGGTTGAAGTTGACGCCCGATATATCAAGGGCATGCTCTCCAACCCTGACCTCGAACCAAGCGCCAGCATTAACCGGTGGATCCTCTCTATCCTCACCTTTCACTTCACGCTCGTACACGTCCCCGGCGTTTCACACGGTCCAGATGGACTCTCGCGTCGTCCACGACAGTCTGGTGATGAACCTGAACCAGAGGATGATTTTGAAGATTGGATTGACCAGGTGCATGGTTTTATGCACATGATAAACGACTCTCTTTACCTCCCGCGCCCGCAATACACCATCGCCACCCTCGCCACGGAAATTGCGCCAGATGGCCAAGATCCTCCCCCTTCGCTTTCCTACGATATCGTACCCCGCACCGCCTCAGCCCGACTTGCGGATGCCCGTGTTGATGCGGTTCGCCTGTGGCATAGCACCCTACAACGCCCACGCGACATGCCGGATGAGCTATATGCATCCTTCGTGCGCTACTGCCAGGAGTTTTATGTCAAAGACGATCAGCTCTGGCGCAAAGACCCACAGTTCCGCCATAAACTCGTTACTCCCCCGCACCGCCGTCTTTTTATCCTCCGCTCCGCCCACGACGACATCGGACACAAAGGATTTTACGCGACTCGCGCCCTCATCTCCGAGCGCTTCTGGTGGCCATTTATGGCCCATGATATCAATTGGTTGATTCGCACATGCCATCTCTGCCAAATCCGACAAACCCGCCAGGTCCTTATACCCCCTACCGTCGCCATCCCTGCTCCAATCTTCGCCAAAATTTATATGGACACCATGCACATGCCTACGAGTGGTGGCTTTAAATATGTCGTCCATGGCCGCTGCTCACTCACTTCCTACCCCGAGTTTCGCATGCTCCGCCGTGAAACTGGCGAAGCGATCGCTGAATGGATCTTCCAGGACATCATCTGTCGCTGGGGCACCTTAGTCGAAATCATCACCGACAACGGTTCACCGTTTTTGAAGGCACTTGCATACCTTGAGAAGAAGTATCACATCCATCACATTCGCATATCTGGCTACAATTCTCGCGCCAACGGCCTCATCGAGCGCCCCCATTTTGATATCCGCGAAGGCCTATTCAAAGCTGCTGACGGCGACCAGAGTAAATGGCACCGCGGCTCTTATTCGATATTTTGGGCAGATCGGGTTACAGTCCGCAGACGCATGGGCTGCTCACCGTACTTCGCTGTCACAGGCACGCATCCGCTCCTCCCTCTCGACATTTCTGAAGCGACTTATCTCCTTCCTCCCCCCGACTCCGTCCTCTCCACTACCGACCTCATTTCCGGACGCGCTATAGCGCTACAGAAGCGCCGCGACCAGCTCATCAATCTCCACTCCGCGGTTTACGAAGCCCGTTTACGGGCCGCTGTTCGGTTTGAACTCGAGCACGCGTCCACAATACGGGACTACAACTTCCAGCGCGGTGATCTTGTCCTCATGCGCAACACTGCCATTGAGAAATCACTCAGCAAGAAGATGAGAAAACGTTATCTCGGCCCTCTCATCGTCATTTCTCGCAATCTCGGCGGCGCGTACATCCTTTGCGAGCTCGACGGATCAGTGTTTCATCGTCCGATCGCTGCTTTCCGCGTTATACCTTATTTCGCACGCACCTCAATTCCTCTTCCTCCGCTCGATGACTTCCTCGACATATCCACCGATCGACTTCGAGAACTTGAGCAATCAACGCTCGCTGACCCGGAAGAACTCGAGTCAGAAGTATCCAACCTGCCGCCACTTTAACTTTTCGCTTTCTGCACACGTCTCTGAGACGCCCCTGAGGTTCAAACTTCAGTCGGGAGGACACGGCTCCTCTTCGCAATTTTTTCTATCCACTTCGTCGCATCCCGCATTCCCCGCCGCTTGCGCAATCCAACTTCGGTTCGAACTTGGGCTATGATGATTTACTGAGCCCTTCCTTTCCATTTTTCCTGGCATCTCTCACCATTTACATCGCTTCAGTGACTAGGGACAGTCACATTTTCAGTCAGGAGGAGATGTCGCGCCTGCTTGCGCGCCAGACGGGTAAAACGCCCCGGATCAACGCCACACAACGGTCACATGACCGCGACCGTTTACCAGCACCCGCGCCTCTTTACATTTACACCTCCACCTTACGCGCACTTTTCCATCCAAAACCAAGCCCATCACTTCCACGCCCTACCTGACTCAAATCTACATGTTCCGTCAGACTTAGGGCAAGATTCCTATCATAATCATGTTACCTTTCCAAAACCTGACATCTACGCTATTGTCCTTTTCATTCTGGATGTTCTGCTGTAAATTCAACATGCTCGTTGATTCTCGCCTTATTGTTTCTTATTGTTACTCTACTTTTGGACTATGCTTCCGTTCTCCCACACACTTCTGTATAAATTACTACGTAGTTGTACAGTTGAAATCAGAATAGTACAGCCTTTTTCTCCTTCGTCGCATCTCGCTCTCGCTCTCGCTCTCGCTCCCGCCTACGTCTCACTCTCCTCGCCTCCGTCTCGATCCAGCGCATAGTCGCGCTCGCTCACCCCCGTATTAACAAGCCGCTCGCTGCCAGCCTCGGCAACCGAGCTTGTTTGAACCACTTGCCTTTTATCTCCTTCCGCCCTCCTCGCGCCAACTCACCTCTTTGGTTTAGCTCGCGCTTGGCCGGTCGGTAGGCGTGTCACCTGGTAGGCGATCATGTATCCCATGATGGTCAGAAATGCGATAACTTCCCCCACTGAAACGAGGAGGAGCCAGAACGTTTGTGTTCCGATGACCCAGCGGAGTATGGCAGCTGGATCATCGCCGCGGTACCAACATGCCTGGCTGAACGTGTTCCACCTGAGCCCGAGATTAGCTGACTACTACCCCGGACCCGAGATCGTCAGCTCACCCAAGACTGCCAGATGCGTATGCGGACATGGTGCAGGCAGTGCAGACCACCGACGTGCCGACAATGTAGTATTTTTCCATGCGCTGCCCGTTGACTCTGTACACTAGTACGAGGCTGGAAACAACTTCAGTGCGGAGAGGGACAAGCGGAACTGAGGGGCGTACGGAAGGTTGAGTGCCATGCAGAAGAACATGCCAGCGGAGAACATGAGGCTCAGCTGTTGTGCGTCAGGATAGCGTCGCAGATAAGCAGCTGAACGCACGTTGAATATAAACGACACAAGATTGCAACTCCAACCAGGGTGCGCATTGAGCACGCAAAGGGGGAAGGTTATCCCCAAAACGAGACTGGGAGCGATGAGTGGCGTAGTGGGGTAGTAGAACAGACCTTACTGTGCCAAAAGAGCGTATACCAGCAGTCGGAAGCTGACCCGGTCGAGATATTTTCTTGATGTGGGATGCCATGCCACGTATGTATACAGACCGAGCACAGCGATGGTCAGAGCTGAGCCTACTGTTAGCACCCCCAATGTGATCTGTGAGCTTTGCCATTTGGTCAACAAACTGGCGCGTGCACTTTTGTGTCAATTGCGTACTAGAGGCTGAATGTAGAGGAGGATGCGCGAGGAATCCTTACAAAGGCCATGGTGCCACGGAGAGGGGTTCGAAAGGAGGATCTAGGGTGTTACTGACAAGAGATACCAAGTAAGTACTAAAATTTGCTATATGCAGGGTCGGAAAAGTGAATTAAGGGCACTTTCGGCTTCTTCCGGCGGGGACCTCTTCGTTACGAAAGCTAGCCGAGACACAGGGTATATTTCACTTGGAATTTGGTCTAAAAAAAGTGTTTAGAAGGCAATTAGAAGGGGAAAAAAACCCCGCGACTTTTTTTTCACCCGGTTGAAGGTGGAAAAGGAACGTAGACTCGTAACCAGTCTTGTAAATGTGGCGAGCACTGTTGCCGTAGGCAGACTGAGCGGGCCGGGAGTTTGAAATCTTTAGATGGCTGCTGTTCCGGCCTTGGATCTGGATAGTTTTAAAAATGCCAAACCCAGGGCATGCTTGAGTTGAAAATCTGGAGACATTTATCTCCTTAGAATTTCCCTGAGGGCTCGTTCATGGGTACAAGTGACAACCGAAATGATTCCATGACACACAATAATTGATGGTCTGATCGGCGCCACTGAAAAAGTTCAAACTCCCGCCCCGCTCAATTCACTGTGTTGAGCCCCCTGTAAACATAGTTCGTGTACGTGGGTCCACATGTGTCTACCCACGTAGACAAGGGGTGTCTACACCAGATCGACACACCCTTCGCAGCTGTTTGTGTACGTACAAGTCCGACTACAGTCTATGTCATGTAGGCACAGTATGTCTACATTCGGCTACCTTTGTCTACCGGTGGTGGACATACCTCCACCAACCTGCCACCATCCTGTTGCGCACATTTTGGCCCCGCAGCTGTCCACGGAGCATTCTCCTGCTGCTGCCGCATCTCGTACCTGTAAGGGCCGCTCGCCCATGGATGTTGCGCTCAATTTGGAACGTAACGTTGGAGCTGCTCGGCAGCTCCCGTAGCTTACATCATCATTACATTCCTGTCTTCTGCTAAATCTATTGATATTCTTGCTGCTTTGCCTTACTTCCCGCTCGGGCTGTCTCCATGTGGTGATCAGAGTGTGTTTCGCACAACCCCGCATCCCAAACCCAGAGGATCGACTGTCTGAGGACGAGACACCGTGTTTCCTGTTTACGGCACATGAGAAAAATTTCACCGCACCCTTTGGACGCGAGATACCACGCACCTGTGCGAGAAAAGTTGCTAATAGCAGCCCACTACGACTATGACGACTACTACGACCCTCACCAAGCCGCCTTTGACCCACCGGAACATTTTTACTCGGATTATTTGTACCATGACACTGACCACAACCAGCACCCAATGGACAACTATCAACCGGTCTTTTTTGACCCCAGGAGCCCACAAACACTGTGGATTCTGATTACTTTGACGCCGCCCATACCAAATACAACGTGCCTCGTGAGGAATATACCTACAAGGACAAGCACCCAGCCTTCTGCACTGGGCAACCTCGGGTCTTCAATGATGCAGAGTACATGGGGACAGAACATGCTGAAGCAGGGGGTATGGAGATTGTGTATGGAGAGCCAGGGTACTGGAGGAGTACTGGCGCTGCAGGTACGAGATCATCTATGGCTGGGATTCTGGGGAGGACCGGTGATACGACTGGTATTAGCCTGGCCGTGAAATCTCGCATTTTTGCGATTTCTTGATAAATACAAGAAGTCCCCTGCCTGGTGGCATACCAATCAGAGTCAGAGCGAGCTCCGCACTGCTGACTGTGTAGCAAGGACGTGAGAGAGCCGTATAGGCATTAAGGTTATACTACGACTTGGTCCTTCAAATATTGAGGATCAGTATAGTAAGCTTAAGGATGCCTCGAAGTTCGTCAGATTCAGTCCATAACTCATATCTGAGGGCGGATTGCACTGCAAAAGCTAGCTACCATACTCAGGAGATTAAACACGAAAGCCTAAGACTACTAGTTGGAACACAGTATACCAGATGCAGAGACAGAACCAGTCCGAGGACTGCTATAGAGCCATCCTGGACAGGATTGGCACGAGCACGGACTAGACTGCAGGACCAGGGACAGTCTGAAGACTCCCAATAGACCTACATTAGAGCAAAGCATCGCCCAAGGAACACTATGTCTGCCACAAAGAACGAGTAGATACTAGTCCGAGGACTGAGGATCAGTCCGAGGACAACCCCAGACTTGAAACAACAGCACAGATGAACTATCTATAGTTCGAGGACTGGTGCGCCTGACAAATACCAATGCTTGGAAGAAGCCGAGCTGAGCCTAGACCATCGTGGAACCCATGTGACATGCGTGTCGCGTTCGAGGAACCTAACAAGTACAATGAAAGTCCTAAACAGGCAATGGGTGAACAGTTCAGCTCGGACACAGCTGAAACAACTTCACGGAGTGGGTACCCACGGCCGAGCCGTCTCCGTCGGCCAGAATAATGATGTAGCATGAGCTATTTACAGCCATGCCGAGGCAGAGCAAGCGCGAGGGCGCGGATGGCAAAGCACGGCCGTCCGAGGACTCGCTAAATATACACCAAAAGAGGTTCCAGGCACCAGTTGTCTGCGGCCGGACCTCACCAAAATAGAGCAGCATTGCTCCATTTCCTTTTTCAGTTTCAAATTACCCTTTTTCAGTTTCAAATTACTCTTTTTCATTTTCAAATTACTCTTTTCTGTCACATATCCTCGGACTGTCACATAGTAGTAAAATTAGTATAAAAGACCAGCCAGAACACGATGTTCAGGCAGCACATTACAGCCCAGTTCGCCTAGACTCACGTCGAAAGCTTATTCCCAAGGCATTTGTGACTCTGTATCGTCCGCGGAGATTTGTTGTAATAAGCACATCTGTTGTTGTAGATTCATTAACAAGAAAGTTCGATTGTTGGCTACATCTAAGCTTTAAGATTCATCTAAGCCACTCCTACTAGTGCATACAAGTTGCCTAGTCATTGTCCCCTTGGTTGCAGACGGTTGTGCACCAAGTATTGTCCTATCAGTGCATACAGTTGCCTGATCATTGTCCCCTCGAACTGCAGACGGTTGTGCAGCGAGTATTGTCCTACTAGCGCATACAGTTGCCTAGTCATTGTCCCCTCGCTTGCAGACGGTTGTGCATCGAGTATTGTCCTATCAGAGCATACAGTTGCCTGATCATTGTCCCCTCGAACTGCAGACGGCTGTGTAGCGAGTATTGTCGAGCCGAGCCCATACAGTTGGTGTCCTCGGACTCATTTACACTCTTTAAAACCATATCCTGGTATCTCCGAGGCCTATCTTTAGGTAGTTCTAAACTATCTGTAGTTCCGAGGATGTCCTAATAAGACTCCCTACGAACGGTTTCTTCAACTTTACCTGAGAGGATTCAATCTTAGTCGTATATTTCGGCGTAGACCTGAACTCAAATCATTGGCACTGTGTATTGGTTGTGTGGTGTGTGTGTGTTGGTTGTTTGAGTGGTGTTCATAGCATCCCTCGAGTCAGTCAGTTAGGTCATAGCCGTACGCAGGTGCACCGTTTCACCGGAACAGCGTGGCTCCGGCGGAGGACGACGTGGAGGTTGCATTCGATGCTGTCATGCCATGCAGGCTATACAACGAGCATGATGCAGTCCAGGCTGTCTGCACTTTGAGCGTGGAGGAAGACAAGGCATTGTGAGGGCATGGAACACCCTACGCTTGGCACACCAAATAACTGATCACTCAACCAATTCATACCTACCAATTAACTCTTCAAAATTCACAAATGGACGTGCAAAGGACCGAATTATGCCAGAACAAGCAAATCACTCCCATCAAGCGACTTCCATGAAGCACAGAACAGGGAAAACAGGTGTCACTATTATGAGCAACCAGGGGAGAAGGAAGTACAAACACTCTAGCAGGGTGCAGGCCTCGGAGCAGCGATGCTCAAAGGGACTGCAGCCTCACCACACCAGGGATTACACCTTGTTCAAATAGGATGACCAGAATTAGCTTCGCTCAAACACCTTTGCCCAGTAGGCAGTCACCTCGCCGGGTTTGGCCTTCTGCCAATCAAAGGAGCCAAGCATGACCTGCTTGGGGTTCCCTAAGACATTGTTCTTTGATGCTGAGGGCTGGGCCGACGTTGAAGGGGTGGCAGAGGCAGGTGGCAACAATGTCGGTGAATTTTCCGACTCAGACTTGTCGTCAATGGTAATGACAGCGACCGGTTTGAATTTCTTGGTGGCCGGCGGGTCAGCTTTGGTGGCAGTGGCCTCTGCTGCAGCTTTCCGCTTTCTGCTCGGTATTTTTGCTCCAGAATCGACGGCGGCAGTGATCAGCCGCTCAAGCCATGCCCCCTGGAAGGTGGTCCGCTCTCCAGGAGACATGTACTTGACTCCAGTCTTTAGAAATTTGACCAGAGCATTAAGTCGCTTGCCGCGCTCCGTGAATATGATTGTCCTGCCCTGGAGATGGAGGAGGTGAGTCTCGAATGAGACTTCCAGTGCATGGGTGACAGCTGAAAAGTGGCCGCCGTCCTTCAGGATTTCAGGATCGATCCAGAAGTTGTACAAGGAGTGAGACGGTTTTTCCGGAAGAGAGGAAGGGAGGTTGCGCAGGAGATCACCGAGGTGCTCGATACGGGAAACAAGGGCCTGAGGGGGGCCAGTGACCGGTTTAACTGCAGATATTTTGGGTGCCATGATGGTAGATGAATTCAAAAAATGTATGCCTATCTACTGTGTTCGTACTTATAAATTTTAGCTTCATTGTTTCCGAAATTCCCGCTCTGAGCCCTCACCAAGTGGCACAATGGCGCGAGCGTCAAAGCGCTGGTTGCCTCTTTGGGCAACAGTCACGATCACAGTGGCCTCCGTTGCCTAAAAAAAAGGCAATGGCCTTGTCACGGTGTTCGGGGCGTTACTCCCCTACATATAGACACAGTATTCTGACTTCAAGTTGTAGATCTCTGCCTGAGTGGCCATAATATTGTTGTGTGAATCACTACCAGACAATCCACTATAGGCTAGGAGATCCATTGCCCTGTGGCATAGAGAGGCTGCATATTTGTAGTTCCCATGTGCATACCAACACATTGCTTGGATCTGGAGTGTCTGTGCTTCCTTATGTATGTAAATCTGCAGAAAACTTGGCTACCCTCTGGGCTTCAAATGAATACATTTGCCCTATGAGATGATCACCCATCTGCCGCTTGATAAATCCAAAATTAATTAATGCCTGGCACTGTCTTTTGGTGTTCCCCATTGAAATTGCCAATGAGTCCAGTCTGATAGTAATTTGTAGCCGTAGGAATATTATTGTTGTGGTTTTGATAATAGTCTCCCAAAACATTGTAAAGTCTGCTTGTTGAACCTGTTTTAAATCATAAGTAAGGAACATTGTGCAAGAACTTACATTTGATATCTGACTCATCAAGTTGGGGTAATTGTTTTATCATTTTATCAATCAGTGCTTCTGGATTGGGAATTGGATAATGATTCCAAGAACTTAAGATCTCTGTGATCCAATAGATCTCCAGTCCACTAGGGAGAGGTTGAGTATGAGAAATGTGGTCCATCAAAGGAATCCAGCCATGACCACCATGTCTACTGAAAGCATTGAGATATATTATGCAGTAGATTGTATCAACTGAGTATGACTCTGGTGCTGGAGCTTGTTGAGAAGCAAACCCTGAATGTTTGAGAAATTTGATGTGATCCGGAGAGCCATCTCAGAACCTGAGACAGTTCCAGAATATTTATAGTGAAATTCCAAACACTCTTGAAAGTAATCTAAGGTAGCCCCCGTCCATCCTCGACAAATGTCACATGTGATTCCCTTATCTAGTGAAGCGGACAAAAATAATTTTTATTGGAGCCATTAGGCCACGGAGCGTAAATCCCTTCGACCAGATTGTAGAAATAGATGTAAAGGACCCATGAAATAATATTTGGCCCCGTCCGGTCCTTATGGGTTGAGGAGTTATCGATTTGGGCTGCAGCGTCGGTTCAGATCATTAATTGATCATGTGTGATGGGAATTCAGGTGCCTTGCTTAAAGCTGTAACTCCTCAACAGACAAGCACCGAGGAGACCCATATTTAATTCAGTGCATACCTTGTATGTATTCTCGTAATCTGGTCAAAGGGATTTGCTCTAATATCCCTGGTTATTTCAATAGAAAATATTTTTGTCCGCTTCACTAGATAAGGGATTCTCATGTGACGTTTGTCGAGGATGGACGGGGGCTACCTTAGAAGAGGCTGAACAAGGTCATACATAGGGAGGCATTCTTTTTTCATGTATTCCCGAATAGGTACCAAGGTCTTGACCCTTCTCTGGTCATCACTATAGGCCAACGAGGTGGAAAGTAGAGCTGCTTTACACCTTAGGATATCCTTTATTGGAAGTTTGCTTTGTATCAGCTCTACATCTGAAATGCCATAAGGGAGCATTGAGAGAAGGTTTAGTAGATCCTGGCAATGTGGCACAGATGTGATTCGGGGGCCTGACAGAGACACTGAAATGGATAGATCCAGATTTGACCACTTATCATAGCCATCCGAGATCATAGAGGTCTTCTCTTCCTCCCAGGTCAACACATTTAGGCAACCCTCTGATTCAACCAGGTGAGCTATAAGATCAATTGCAAGTGGCATGTTGTCAATCAGGAGGAGAACTTTGTCAATATCATCAATGTTGTGATGATCATCCACAATATCAATGAAGGTCTGTCGGGCAGCATCCTGTGTTAAGGGGTTCAATGCTAGCAAGAAAGGCCGAGTCCAACACACAGAGGCCGGTCTCTCTGTCCCTCGCATTGTGATCTAGGAGAGTGTCAGTTACAGTACCAAGGTGAAAATATCACTTACAATCAATGCCAGGTGTTCTACATCTGTAAGGGCTGATAAAAACTCTTTAATGTGTTGCCGAATATTGTTAGGCTCCCAGATTGTTTCCAAGTTATCCAGGATCAAGATACAGACCGGGTTGGTCTTAAAATGATGCAGAATCACTTTGGTCAGATCTTTCTTTGGCTTCAGTCCCAAATGAGCCCCAATCAGGGCAAGAAGTTCATCCTTGGTTGAGGTAGAGTCACAAGCAACAAAGAATTGATGCTGTGCATATTTCCCAGTGACTGTTGGATGATGCAAAACAGCTCTTGCCACCCACTGGTTGAACATTTCAAGTTTTTCAGTGAAAAAATTGGTGAAAAATGTCCATTATTTTTCACACTTTTTTCACTGGAACCATAAGTGAAAAACTTAGAATGTTTCACTACTTTTTCATTTTTAAGGTGAAAAATTTGAAACAAGTCAAAAAGTGCTGAAAAAGTTTTAAAATTTTCACCTCCTTTTTCAGTGAAAAACTTCTGTAAAATCCTGGATATTTTCACCAATTTTTTCACTGAAAAACTTGAATTGCTCAACCAGTGACCTGCACCCAAAATTGATATCCTAGGTCTCTTGCATAAACAGTTTCAGAATCTGTGCAAGTTCAGATTCACGGCCATGGAGGATTTTAGGTTTCGATGGCAGCATGGTAATTGAGTTCAAGCTTCATAACAATAGGGTCAGTCTCTTGTTTATGTTGTTCAATCTCAGTTTCCACCATACCTGCTGTAAGAGCTAGAAAAGACTCTATTTCTCTATGCACAAATTACTTCTTGCTAGACTTAGAATGGAAGGACTGCATACCAATGATCCATTGTCTGAAGTTGTACCCTCAGAAAAAGTATCAATCAAGTCTAGAACTTCTCGATGTCTATCTTGAGCTAATTTCTGCATATCCACAATCTCATTGAGGAGATTAATATTGTGAACCTGTTAATTCATGTTTGAGTACTTGCAGATGTAATACATCGGCCATTTTACTTTTAAAATGTCTTGTGCATGTTGTGACCCCATGTTACAATCCTTCAACAGTCTGGCCATTTCACCCTGATGGAGAAAATGCCTAATCTTGCTTTTATCCTGTTGGGCCGCCACAAATGTGTGGATCTGGTAGAGTGTTCTGAGGCATAAAATCAGCAATAATAAGATAATTAGTACAGAGAAGAACTACTCTGTGAATTTTCTGAGATGATTCAGCATGCTTGGTGACAAATCTGGATCAGTCTCCAGATTTGTATGAAGAGAAACAATAGCAGAGCAACCCATAGGTTTGTTCCATAAATTGGGTGCAATCTCTCTTGTTTTGTCTGACAGCCTAGCGAAGGTGAGACATAAGTTATGATGGACAAAGTGATTGTGATGTACCTGCACAGCAGTCAGCAGAGACTTAGCGCTGTTGGAGATAGGTTCCAAGAATGAAGTCTTGAAATTTTTAGGAAGAACCTCCAAGGTATCCACCATTACAATGAAGCATTTGAGAGTGAGGTTTAATTGAATTTCAGTTGTAATGGGCTGATGAGGCATTTGGTCTGATGACTAAGAATATAGGCCGAGTGTGGTCAGGTCTTTTATATCCTGAGTCCGTGGGAGGCTGATGTTCATCTTATGATTATTAGCCTGATTATTAACCTAATTTTTGACAGATGATCAGAGCCGTATGCATAGCTATCTAGGTCCTCCCCGAACATTAATTTGCCCATAAAAGAGAACAAGGAACAATCAGCGCTGGAGATCAAATTGCATGTGGTTCGTAGGCCTACGGGCATCAGATAAGAAGTGGTGAAGGCAAGGTGAAGGTGATAACAGCCTGAGATACCAAAAAAAGCAGCAACAAGGCATGTATTGCTCCGAAGTTCATGCTCTGGGTCACAGAGAGAATTTATGTTGTATTTGAACCTGTGTATCATTAGATCAGCGGGAGCTGTGCCAGAAAATACTACACACCCCACATCAATGGGGATTTGTAGGTGAACGACTGGAGCCCAATTGAATTTGTACCCTCGGATTCCAATGGATGAGGCATCTATCTGAAAAAATGTAATACAAGGTCGAACCATTTAATTGATGGTTACTTAATTCCGTAGAGCCGTTCCGGTCCACTATCAGTCAGAAAATGCTACCTAAGCATTGGAGTCCCGTTTTCAGCCTGTCCATTTGGCCGTTCAAATCTGTAGTGCTTAGGTTTTGGTAGGTCTCATGCTCTTTTGAACACCGGTAAAATCCCGCAAGCATCGCCTAATTTTACCCTTTGAATTTGGGATCCGCCAGCATTAAACAAACAAGTACCCTAATGGGGATGTCAGGCCTCCCAGTGAGAATGGTGTCCGCGCAAGTCTGTGCAGCTCAAATATATGTAAATATGCGCCACTGAAACAGCCAGCACTTAGATATGCTCCGAGGTGTTCCAATGTTTCAGTAGTATAAGTTGCATTCCAGCTACTACAGAATACAAAGTGCTAAGGACTACGCGCACCTCGGCATCAAGTCTCCATCATCCTCGGTGGTTGTTGTTACGCTTCTCGTAGCATGCAACAACCGCGCGGGGGGTGGAGGGGCCGGAGATGGGTTAGGAAGGTGCGGTCGAGACAGGGCGTACGGAGGAGTGTGCGCGATGGTGCTGCAGGGGTATAATGAGGTGTTAGTGAATGCAGAGGCAAAGATAATGGCCAGGACGCATAGTGAGAACGGCGAGGCGCAGCGATATTTGTGTGACAGGGCATATGCGTAGACATGGGGGGGTCCCAAATTTGGGGTGTGGCGAGCCCGCGCTGCTAGACGTCAGGGAGTGTGCACGCTTGCATGCTGCAAATTAGCATGAGCACTGCCTACAGGCGCGTCATGCGATGAGGTGGATGTCTTCGGTCAGCGCTGACTTGGGCAATGCGCGTGCCACGTGGGGTACCCAAACACTGTAAGTCCGCCAGGGAATGGAGAAGAGGTGGGCGCACTTTATCAGCCCGCTGTGAGGGTCCCATACGCTCTGTGTATGCCCTTGCGCACCAATGTGGCTGTGACGGACTTGATATGACACAATCACCCGATTTGGACTACAAGAATCCGCATTTGGATATTTCTCCGGGAATCTCACTCGCTGTGGCCCTTCCCACGGGAATCCACCTCGTACAACACCAACCGCACCCCCAGCGACCTCTTCCCTCGGGATCTCATATAATTCCAATGCTACAAGCATCCTCACAAACTCGATCCCACGGGATTTCGCACACATCTGTCACCACGGCACGATACGACCAAGATCCCACGGGATTACGCCGTAGCTCACGCACCACAAGCCCCCCAGACGTCTTGAATACCACCTACAGTTCGGACTTTACAAGATACAGGCTCTACCCATGGGAATCCTCCAGGATACGCCCTCAGAGAGGCCTGTATCCTCGCACTCTGCCCACGAAGTGACAACCGCCGAGCTCCCGCCGGATAGAGGATGGACACCAACAGCACGCGGGACGATTCATCCATGTTAGGACGTGTTCGAGGCCTGAAACATGACCCAATGAGTCCACATCCCAAATCCTGCTGGTCTGTCAGCGAATCCTGCCGGAATCGACTGTTACAACGAGGTTTTGACACCAAATCCCGCTGGATTTGCTGACACAGCGATTCTATATGCCAAATCCTCGGGGATTGGCGCTCTCTATCCACTGGGATCGTTCTCTAGGCAAGGTCTATGGTGCGACGGGGGCCGAAGGCTGTGTAGAGTCGGAAAAAGTATAAAAGGACCACCTATTTTAGCCAGTAGTCAGTCAATTCTTGGGCAAGAGTTTTCCCCCACTCTTCACCCAGTGTACCTTGTCCCCCAATACAAGAGTTGATCACACACACACACACACACACCAGTTCACACTTGCTCTAGGGCACTCTACTCTCTTCCCACACTTGCAGCTCCTCTTCAAAGAGTTCGCGCTTCATCATCCTCGAAAGCCTTACCTGTGCACACCTTCCTAGGCAGACACATTGTTGTGCAGTAGTGGGAACCTTGTAAAGGTCTACATAGCAAATTGTCTACGACCGCAAGGACGTACCTAGCAACACCATTGCCGTATGACCAACTCTTGTTGACGTTAAAGCCACCACGGAATCCCCGACTTGGAGGATTCATGCATTCAGTCTCTTGCCCAGCACCTAGGGGAAAGGTGTTAAACCGAATCAAAGAGGAGACTTTAGGAGTTTCAGACCGTTCACCACTGACCTATCTGAACAAGTATTTCTATATTCTAAACTGTCCATTTTGTTAACCACACAGTTCCAACCGAGTATACCATCTGGACCAACATACTTGTTTCTCCACCGCCACCCTCTCTAAACTAGAAACCATCCAATATAACCCCTAGAGGACGAACGCAGCTACACCGCGAATACCATCATCATTTCACACCGTAGCACCGCGGTCCTTATCACACCACGTGCTGCGCTCTCCGAGAAGCCCACACAACGATGCTTGCGTGTCCTCGGTGGTGCATACGCGCGTTGTCATCGTCGTGTTGTGATAAGGACCGCGGTGCTACGGTGTGAAAAGGTGATGGTATTCACGGTGTAGCTGCGTTCGTCCTCTAGGGGTTATATTGGATGGTTTCTAGTTTAGAGAGGGTGGCGGTGGAGAAACAAGTATGTTGGTCCAGATGGTATACTCGGTTGGAACTGTGTGGTTAACAAAATGGACAGTTTAGAATATAGAAATACTTGTTCAGATAGGTCAGTGGTGAACGGTCTGAAACTCCTAAAGTCTCCTCTTTGATTCGGTTTAACACCTTTCCCCTAGGTGCTGGGCAAGAGACTGAATGCATGAATCCTCCAAGTCGGGGATTCCGTGGTGGCTTTAATGTCGACAAGAGTCGGTTGTACGGCGATGGTGTTGCCTGGTACGTCCTTGCGGTCGTAGACAATTTGCTATGTAGACCTTTACAAGGTTCCCACTACTGCACAACAATGTGTCTGCGTAGGAAGGTGTGCACAGGTAAGGCTTTCGAGGATGATGAAGCGCGAACTCTTTGAGGAGGAGCTGCAAGTGTGGGAAGAGAGTAGAGTGCCCTAGAGCAAGCATGAACTGGTGTGTGTGTGTGTGTGATCAACTCTTGTATTGGGGGACAAGGTACACTGGGTGAAGAGTGGGGGGGGAACTCTTGTCCAAGAATCTAATGTCTACTGGCTAAAATGGGTGGTCCTTTTATACCTTTTCCGACTCTACACAGCCTTCGGCCCCCGTTGCACCATAGACCTTTCCTAGAGAACGATCCCAGCGGATAGAGAGCGCCAATCCCCGAGGATTCGGCATATAGAAACGCTGTGTCAGCAAATCCGGCAGGATTTGGTGTCAAAACCTCGTTGTAACAGTCGATTCCGGCAGGATTCGCTGACAGACCAGCAGGATTTGGGATGTGGACTCATTGGGTTGTGTTTCAGGCCTCGAACACGTCCTAACATGGATGAATCATCCCGCGTGCTGTTGGTGTCCGTCCTCTATCCGGCGGGAGCTCGGTGGTTGTCACTTGTGGGCGGAGTACGAGGATACAGGCCTTTCGGAGGGCATATCCCGGAGGATTCCCATGGGTAGCACCTGTATCTTGTAAAGTCCGAACTGTAGGTGGTATTCAAGATGTCTGGGGGGTTTGTGGTGCGCGAGCTACGGCGTAATCCCATGGGATCTTGGTCGTATCGCGTCGTGGTGACAGATGTGTGTGAAATCCCGTGGGATTGAGTTCGTGAGGATGCTTGTAGCGTTGGAGTTATGTGAGATCCTGAGGGAAGAGGTCGCTGGGGGTGCAGTTGGTGTTGTACGAGGTAGATTCCTGCGGGAAGGGGCATAGTGAGTGAGATTCCCAGTGAAATGTCCAAATGCGGATTCTTGTAGTCCAAATCGGGTGATTGTGTCGTGTCAAGTCCGTCACAGCCGCGTTGGTGCGCGAGGGCATACACAGAGCGTATGGAACCCTCACAGCGTCATGGTGAGGGTAGAAACCATCCAAGCGGAGAGGGGAGAACACACACACGGAGGAAAGGAGTAAGGAGGTGAGGGGGCAGGAAGGGAGATGGTGGTGGTACGAGAACAAGAGGTGTTTCAGACTCCGTTGCCCGTTCCCGCACCTTAACCGCATTGACCCCATTCACCCCATTCTGCGCTCCGAAATTGGAGGGCCCCGAGCGCTCTGATCGCTCCGAACCAAAAAAAGACATTCAATGAAGGTTTGAAGGCCAGACAGGGTGAGATACGAAAACACGGATGCCGTGGTGCTCGGACCCCTCTCTACCGAGACGCAGATGGCGGAGGGAAGTGAGTGTATGGGAGAGAAACCCGGACACGTGCACACATGTGTCGCGTTGATGAGACAAACAGGTCACAACTTGAACTAAGGTGCTCATGGTAAGCTCGTGGCAAGGACGATAACTTTGAGTTTAAACTTGAAATAAGTCTAGAGTTTTATAAAATGACAGAATCCCCATGAGGATGTGATATGTAGGAATGAAGTGGTTGAAAATATGAAATGAAATAGAATGATGGTGTCACGCTTCACTGATTCTACTCCATCAATTCACGCCGGTCCCCACCACTTCTGGAGGAAATGAGCTGGCTGTATAGAATTACAGCTGATCTCGAAATTAATGAGACGGCCCGACTTTTTTTTTTGCGTTCCCAAAAAGGAATATTTGCTCACCCATGTCTAATCCATTCAATAATTACATGTGATTGAGTGCCTTGCCTCCCTATAGGTTGATAGTCCCTCAAAACGACATAGAGAAGCTTGGGTGCGCGCCAAGGGTTCAGGGAGTTCACAACTGGTCACTGTAACATCAAATTTCGTTGCAGGTACTCTTGGAGGTAAGGTAGACTCTTGTTTTGCTAGAATCTCCTTTTTGGGAATGAGCAAAAAAAAACTGATCAGTCTCATTAATTTCGAGATCAGCTGTAAGACCAACATCTCCAAAACTGGGCTGAAAGGTAAATCGGCCGTCAAGGAGGACCAGACTGAGTTGAGTTGTAAGGTTGACATAAATCGAGGGCGCTGGAGACTAAACCCTTTCTCAGTTCATCGGCGCTCTTATGTACGACATCAAATCATTTCCCTACATCAAACGGGAGCATGAGCAAAATTAAATCCACAGGAAATGAAGACAACTAACCTCGAATATTTTCGGCAATTTGGACAAGCTCGTTATGGGCTACAACAGCCCCGACAATTCGGAGCATTTCAGGCCACTCTTGGGTGTCATTTACAGCCCTTTGCATAAATGTGTGAAAACGCGAAAAAGTTTCGCGCCGTCACGTGCATCATGCCGTGGGTTGCCGAAGTCCCGAATACACTCAATTTCTTATCTTTGTATGTTCTTGGTGTTCTTGGGTGCCTTCCTGAGCCTTCCCGATGATTGCCAATTTTTTTGGGTTTGTTTTGAGTTGACTTCCGAGTGTCTTGAGGCGTCCGGCATTGGTCGGCAAGAGTACATCAACCACGTGACGGCGCGAAACTTTTTCGCGTTTTCACACATTTATGCAAAGGGCTGTAACACATTCGCCATAAAATCTCCAACGTCCTCAACAGCGGTGTAGGCGAGCTTCTTGTTTCCATCGCCAGGGATCACTGCCAGGGATCACTGCAGTGCAGTTTTCAACATCGATCCAAAACTTGAGTGGCTTCAAATGACCAATGCCTCGAGTCGGCGTGGCGAGATAATTGAGGAATATTCCACACTCCGGATGGCTCCATTGCAAATTACTTTGGCGGAGCGTCTGGAGAACGGCCTGTTTGTAGCGGTAAAGCTGGACGACATCGTCGAGACCGCCATCCATTCCTGACCATCCACTCGGTATGAAGTGGGTCACATCTGCGGACTCAGCGGCATGGACGAGGGCCACCTGAGCATCTGCCGAACGGATGTGGTCGCCAATCGCACAGATTGCTGTGTGTACGCCGGATAGTGCCTCTTCAAGGGAAGTGGGTGAATCGTATGCGACGGTGCGAATGAGAGCTCCCTTGTCTGATAAAGCAGGGATAGTTCCACGACTGAGTATATCAGGACGTGGACGCCGCTATTCAGAATTGACTCCGCAATATGGCGACCTACTCCGGCGTTGGCTCCAGCGATTGCGACTTTCATGAGGTGCGAGGGTGAAAGTCAGGAAGCCCTAGCTGCTGGACCCACATGGAGACTGTAAAGGCTGATCATCAACACAGTCGGCAGTGGGAGCGGCAAAAGAAATATGAGGTCGTGTGGGTGTGGAATATTTGACGTGGGGGGACTCAGAGTACTTGAACGGTTCTTTTCGCCCTAAATCCCATTGTACGAATCATTCCGCATCTGAACAATAAGGATAATTCTGTTTGGCACCCCCCCGTGTCAAACCCCGGGTGCCAACTAGCCTCCCGTAGTCAGACTCCACAATACTTTATGACAGTCGATAAAATCTTAATATGGAGGTGCCAACATGGGCTGCCAAATAAAGCGGGTAAGGCCGACAAGCGGCACAGCCCGCTACCAATTAATTACTGGGGTCTTTCAAGCTGGTTTGAGTTTTGCGCAGATGTACGACCAGCTCACATTGGGGTTCAACTTGTCTTCAACTCCTCCACCTTGATTGCAACATCCTCGGATAATTTAGGTGCATGGATGAGATTTTCCTTAGTTTTGTGTGGGTTGTTTGATGGGGCGCCCTATAAGAACCCGTACCTAGCGGGAATAGAAGTCGATGATTTATAAGCAGGATCTGATGGCGGGCGGGGCGGGATGTGGCGGGATGTGCTCTCTGCCTAGTAGATATATCCGAAAAGAAACAGAAGCTAATAGGGAGTATGGGGGGCACTGCTGTCAACTTTTGGAGAAGGATTCACTTCAGACTCGACGTGAAATTCGATGAACTTCGATTTTTTCCTCATCAAAGACCTGGCAAATCTCAGTGCAGGGACAGAAAAATGCGGGAAAATTTAGGGAGTAGGCCTTAGTGTATGTATCGATAGATCTAGCTTTTTTCGAGCTGAATTTCCTTTGGAGGTCGAACTGCAGCGGAAAAGGTGGTCAAAGCGTTGGGATCTCATCTAATAGTAATCTTATCAATTCTGAGGGGGTGCCAAATAGTCAAGTTCTAGATGGTACCCCGGGTACTGTGGCACCGGGGGGTGCCAAAGAGAGTTATCCGAACAACATGGTTCAAGTGATGTTCAATACCGGAGATATTTTCCGGTTCAGTATCCCTTAGAAAATTCCACCTGAGCACTAGACCTCTTTTTAACGGACGAGGAATATGTCCGACCTATTTGGCTTGAGAGTGGAACCACTTCAACTTCACCCACTGCAAGCCCACGCGCGAATCAGTCTTCACAATCTATTTTTGACTTCGGCCGTCAGTTCGGCCGTTTCATCTGCTTACGAGCCTTGGTAGGTCCCATACCCTTCCACTCTCGTGCATTGAGAGCGCCACCGGTGCAATTTTGCCAGCTTCGTCCAAACAACCCAGTGAAACTGCAATTTTCCCGATGAATTTGGAGCCCGCCAGCCTCAAACGAGCAATATCCTAATGGGGATGTCAGGAGATAGTTTTACCGACCAATTGACCTGACTAAATTTTCTCCCTTGCTATATAGCCCGGACCACCTTACCCGACCAGTCGCCCCAAATTCGCGATGGGCGCCCCAGAATCACGGCCGGAAGCTCTAGAGGAGTCGTCCACACTGAATGGCGCATCCCCGCCCGGTAGATCGACGTGGAAATCCGTTCTCCTTGTCTTGATTTGCACGTTGGCGATGATCACGAATGTGCGGAATGACCTAATCGCAGTCTTGAATTGATCCTTGACCTTCAAACTAGCTCGCATCCTCAACAGCTGTATCCGTCTTCCTCCCTGTAATTGGAGACGATCTCGATATTCCAGAAAATCAACTGCAATGGCTGGTTTCAGCGTTCTCGCTGTCCTCTGTATGTATTAATTTTGCTTGGACGAGTTCTCAGTTTACAATGCAACGTCAGGGATGTTTTCTCCTGCTGCTTGGGCGTCTCGCAGATCTCTATGGCCGGAAAAGATTCTACATCTGTGGTACTCTCTACCTCGGAGCGCTCTCGCTTGGCTGTGGCTTTGCTCAAAATGCGACTGCGCTATATGTTCTTCGAGGATTTCAAGGCCTAGGGCCTGCGGCGTTCATTCCTGCCTGTGTATGTTCACTGCCTCGAGAAACGGGCGTCGCTGAGGTTCGCCATAGCTAGGAATCCTTGCCCATGCATTTCCGCCGTCTCGGGCTCGATCAGCTGCCTTCGCGACGTTCTCCGCAGGTGCGCCGATTGGAGGGGCAGTTGGAACGCAAATCGGCGGCCTGTTAACGCAATATACGAAGTACATATTTTACATCCTTATTCCGTCCAGCTCTCACCCCCTATTTCACCAAGGGCTTCATGGCGTTCCCCATTCTTCCTGATCGCAGGAGTGGCCTGCCTCTGTGCACTGTGCGGGCTACTTCTCATCGATCCTGATGTTCCTAGCACAGAGACAGATAAGCGGGTCGACTGGTTAGGTGCATTTCTTGTCACCACCGGTCTCGTCCTCCTGGTCTTTGTGCTTGGGCAAGGCTCATCAGCTCCTGATGGTTGGAGAACTGGCTGTAAGTTGCTTTATCCATGCCGAACCCACTCCGGCTCACATGGGTACACAAGACATCATCGCCCTGTTGATTGTCAGCGTCGTTTTTCTGGTCCTGTTTCTCCTATGGCAGCACTATTTAGAAAAGAGCAACGGGACAAGGCGACCCCCTCTAATGAAACTAACGTTGTGGTCCCGCGCAGAAGGAAAGTTCGCCGTCATGCAAGTCATCGCTTTCCTTGAGTGGGCTGCATTTCTCTCCTGGTACTTCTGGGCCCAGGTAAGTCATGTGCTGCTATTAATCCAGTGCCGCTGACGCAGTCTAGGTGTATTATGAGGACTACATGAAATTTTCGCCGGTGCTTACCGCCATCAGAATGCTTCCGATGACAGTTGCAGGCGGTCTTTGCAACATTTTTGTAGTCCTGGTTATCAGCCGGATGGACCTCGTGTTCTTAATCGGTATGCATCTCTTTTATTACGGCCTACGCGCTCACCTTAACTCGCATCTAGTTTCCGGGACCTTCTTTACTAGCCTTGGTTCCTTATTGTTCGCGTTAATTCTGCCGTCTGCGCCTTACTGGGCGTTTGGATTCCCGGCTGCGATAGTATCTGTCTTCGGGGCAGACTTCATCTTCGCTGCCGGCACACTTTTCGTTGCCAAAGTTTCCCTACCGCACGAGCAGAGTCTCGCAGGGGGGTTGTTTCAAACATTGACCCAGGTGCGTAACGCCCGCTTCTTATGATCGCACGATACTTATGAGCGCAGCTTGGTACCGCATTCGGGCTTGCCATTTCAACTATTGCCTTTGACGCAGTTGCTGATGGAGCAGGCGACGATGCGCCACTCAAGGCATACAAGGCTGCCCAATGGACTGCATTTGGGATGGCGGTGCTCTGTGCGTGTGCCTGATCTTCAATCTTTTAATTGAGCGCTGAACACATTTTCCAGGCACGGTTTTGGCCGCCATTTTTCTCCGTGGAGTCTGTCCTGTGGGCTCGGACGAGAGAAATAAACGCCCGGAACTCCAAGAGAGTTCAGAACAGAAGGATGTCACCAGCAACTAAATCCATAAACTCTAATATCTGTGTCGATGCCGTATACTATATGCCTACATGATATATGTGTCAACAGAAGCGACAGACGTGAACTCTACTTTAATAAGCGGACGCGACGCGACACAATGGGTCACGCGACACTGCTGCAGCCAAGCGGCGCCAAATCCCATCAACTCGTGTGACTCTTCTGCGGATGACCGCTAACTCAAAACCAACGTTCCTTCAATCCCTCGTTGTGCGTTTGGGTTACCTCCGTAGAATCAACTCCACTGAGCGCCTCTAGGCCGGAGGATTGGCCGGCACTGCCGTCGACCTTCTCTTCTTCCCGATTGACACAATCAAAACCCGATTGCAGTCTCCGCAAGGGTTTTCTCGCGCTGGCGGATTCAAGGGCATTTACAAGGGTGTCGGGAGTGTCGGGGTTGGGAGCGCGCCTGGAGGTCCTATATTCTCACTCACAACGAACTCATGGCTCACAAGCATATATCCAGCGGCTGTATTTTTTGCAACATACGACGCGCTGAAACACAATTCACCGCTGCCCGCCCATCTGCAGCCAGTAACGCATATGCTCTCGGCGTCCATGGCTGAAATAGTGAGATCTTCTATTTTGTCGACGCGTTTTACGCGCCCTGACGCCGACTTTCACGCTAGGCCGCGTGTCTTGTGCGGGTTCCCACCGAAGTGGTCAAAACGCGAGCGCAAACCTCGACTTACGGGCCCGGCCAATCATCTCTCACCGCCGCGAAATTTGTCCTCTTCAGCGACGGCTGGAAAGGATTCTATCGGGGTTTTGGATCCACCATAATGCGCGAGGTCCGAATGCCGCGCAGTCTTCCAGTCCTTTTGCGCAGCAGTGTTTTGATGCATTGCAGATTCCGTTCACCTCCATCCAATTCCCTCTTTATGAGCTTCTGAAATCGCGGCTGTCAATTTTCGTGCAGCGCAAACCGCTGTACGCACACGAAGCGGCCGTGTGCGGGAGCATCGCGGGGGGCTTCGCTGCAGCACTCACCACACCCTTTGACGTGCTAAAAACGCGCGTGATGCTCGACATGCGGGTACAGCTGCCTCGACTGACTTCTTCGGATCTGGATTTGACCCACCGTACAGGATCCAACCAAGGAAAAGCTCCCATCGCTGCCTGCTCGTCTCAAGAATATTTACGCAGCGGAGGGTATCCGCGCGTTGTTCGCCGGCGTCGTTCCCCGGACATTATGGATTTCCGCCGGCGGCGCCGTGTTCCTGGGCGTATACGAATGGGCAGTAGTCGGCCTGATGAATTACCGATAATAATTTGTAAAGTAACGAACATAGGTATAGAATCTCCTTCAAGTCCCTGGTGCCGGTCCAAGACGTAAAATAACGCGCGGGAGCTTCTTCCCCGCTGCACTCGCGCTGGGGGGTGAATCTTCGGAGGAACTGCTCTCCGAACTCGAAGGTTCCGCCGTCGACGAAACGGCCTTGCTGCGCGGAGACGAGACTGCGCTATTAGGATTCTTCTTGCGATCGCGCAGCGTCATCGAGGTGGGCGGAAGTGGCGCGCGAGGTGGCGCGGAAAGTGTCGCACTCGCGTCGAGGGACGAGAATATCGCAACGGCACGGTGAAGCCATGGGTGAATGTTCGTTGGCGGAAGCGACGGCCTGCCTCCCCTGCGTTTCTTCGTAGCCTTTTCGAGCTGGGGATAGTCGAGTGAGAAGGGATAATAAACGCGAATGCGAGACAGAAGGTCTTACCAGGACGAGGTTCTCCTCACTCCACCATTCTTCATCGACGGAGCAATCGACGAGTCCAGAAAGATGGGCCATCGTGCCGCTAGTCAGGGCGCGGTCGCTGTAACCTCCCTCAAGCACGCTGATGACTTTCCCGCCGGCATATCGATCGCTTAACGCGCACGCGTCGCGCGCAAATCGATGAAAGAAGGAGGTCGGGACACGCCGGTTGTGCCGCGACATCGAGGGCGTCTCGTGCTCAGATGCGTCCATTCCACAGCTACCCGCCGTGGCTCAGATGTTCCAACTCAGAACTGGAAGGGTAGAAAAGACGGACCTGATAAACACGAGGGCGTCTTGTCCGGGTCCGCCTGTGCTGTCGAGGAACGCTTCTGCTTTGCGCAGTATCTTGCTGTACTGCTCGGTGTAGAGCTTCTCCCAGTGCTCGGGCGAGGTGTAGGTTTCCAAATGGACATTTTCAATATATTGGCCGTGAGACCCGCCGATGGACACAGATGCTGCCTGCACGAGCTCGGCTTTGCCGTCCTAGCTACAGGTCAGGGAAGACGGTACAAATTTAGAAGGCAAGTTACCTCGCAGGGGTAAGATAGGATGTCATGTATCGAACCTACAAGGCGGGTGAGACGGCCCCGATAGTCGACTCCAACTAAATTGCCCACCATAGTAAACTTGAGGGCCCTTCTTTGAGACAGGCGCACCTCCTTCCATTTCAAGCGTTTGCCGATAAGTCTCCTCGTTCATCTGCCACACGATCGACTGTGTGCCGTTTCCTGCGTGCGGTCAGTTTCGCTAACGAGACTCCGAGCGCCACTTGCCGTGGTGCAGATCAATGTCAAAAATGACGACGCGATTGATGCCGTGGTTGAGATGCGCTGATCAATGTAAGAGGTTTATTGATCTGCAAGGAGGATAACTACCATGAGCAGCGCCTATGGCGACGTTGTTAAGGAAACAGAATCCGGAAGGCGTGTCCTCGCCGCAATGATGCCCCGGCGGTCGGATGGCCACGAATGCGCGGTTTACCGGGTGCGCCGGCGTCCCCGGGAGTTGGTTGGTAAACATGGGCTGCGTAGGTCCTGCAACAGCGTCAACAGCCTCACAGACGGTGCCGACTGCACCCTGGATAGCTGCAATGGACTCGGGACAGACTGCAGATAAATTAGATGAGTCAAAGAGTGGGTGGCAGCCACTCAACGATAGAGGTCGCCTTGCGAGAGATTTGCGGGGATCTCAGATTCGCCTTTGGCGATGTTCTCCCTGGACGCCTTCGCCCAGGCAATCAGGTTCTCCAGATACACATCGCCGTCGATGTCCCCGTGCACATATTTAACTGCCGGGTGGCGTAGTATGTCGGCCGACGCAGAGCTCTGCACAACGGAGACTGGAGGGTGGGAGAGTTGAAGGGAGGCAGCTACGCTGGATTCTATGTTCAAGCGTCCGAGTTGTGCCACGAGATCGTCGGGGTCCAAAGGCTTTGGGTTTCCGATGCCTTCGTTTGCAGTTGCCACTCCCTCTAGACGCGAAATCGCGGCCGCGAGACCGATCGTAACAGCGCGTAGCCTTTCAGGGCGCTCTACGATGGCAGATGTATCCCGAGAGCGTATGTATCGGTGTTGAAAGCACGCGTCTTGCAGAAAGATGGCGGGTTTGGCGTTGGGGGAATTTTTTGGTGGCGCGGGACGAAACGCGTCCGCGCTGGAGGCCATCGTGGAGAGTTAAATCTGCAATGAGAAACGAGTTGGCGAAGGACGTAGTGTTTTCTTCGGCTCGTAGTTGACACTGGTTGTGGTTTGAGTTCAAGCGCGTCACAATCAGTCACACCATTGTTGTGACGGATGTCACTCTTTCCTGCCCAATTCCACGTTCTATTTTTCCTTATCTGAGGACACACAGCTCTCCCTAGTCTCCAATGACATATAAAGCGCGTGTATGGGCCGTGGAGACGCGCCGAAGGAGGAGAGAGGTGGAATCACCTTCATCTGTCAAAATCAGGTCAAATCTGTATGTTCCTTTTGTGTTCCTTCGGATCCTTCCCTTCGCATGTGAATTCAAACTCCGCTCGATCCTTGAAACCCCTGTTCGGTGTTCCATAACACAGCATAACTCCTCTTCTGCTCACTCATGGAGGACTTCCCCCAAGAACTGGTGGACCGCGTCATCGACGATGTCGCCGCCTTCAAGAACACCACGGATCTCGGCACATGCGGCGGCGTTTCCAGGCGATGGCTTCATCGCAGCCGCGGACATCTCTTCTCCCATATCACACTTTCCAACACCAGCCGAACTGCCGTCCAGAGATTCATGAAGCTCGTAGATGGCTTCTTGGTGCCAATCTTGTCCTTTGTGCAATCTCTCGATATGCACTTTGTTCGTGGAGGCTTCGCCGACGAGCATGTGGCGCGACTGCAGAACTGTGCCGCACTCACAAACCTCTGCATCTACGCACCGGGAAGGTATCTGACCCTCGCGCGTTGGTTGGGGACCAACATCCCGCGATTCGGAGCCGCTTGCCCTTCTCTCGCGCACTTCGAACTGGTGGGCCTGAGAGACAATATGCCGCTCCGCGTTATCGTGGATGTTATATTGGCCCTGCCCGCCCTCACGCATTTGAGAATCTGCGGCGGCGACTCCGAATACGGTGTTCTTGGAGACGAGACCGTTCTGGCGACGGAAGCATTTCCCTGGCACCTGCACACGCTCGACGTATCACTTCATTGAGGAATGGACCTGTTCTTTCAGTGGCTGCTCTCGCACGAAAAAATCCCGGTCTTCACGTCCCTGAAACTCGGAGGGAGGGCGAACGGTGCTAGCATCGAGCCGATCGATGCCTACTTCCAACTCGTTGGTCCGAAAATTGAGTCGCTGTCGCTGGAGTATTGGGTCGATGGAGGAGGCGGTTAGTTCATCCCCCTCCCCTTTTGCAATCCATGCTAATCGCTGCCGTTCCCACTCTGGCTTTCAGAAACCGATGCCTTCGAGGAGCGCGCCATGGCCCTCGCCACCAATCTCGTTCACCTCTCACGCATCCGGCAATACCCCATGTCCCTCCCTACCACGTTTACCGTCTTATCCTCGGTCCGTCTCGCCACAATCAGCATCGAAGTGCGCCCCATGCCGGGATATGGACGTGCAGATTGGCCAGCGATCGACGAGGCCTTAGCGGCGCCGCAGTTCGTCACCCTGCGACGAATCTCGTTTACAGACCAACTTTCCAAAAAATCAGTTGTCACAGCACGGGTGAAGGCGCTGATGCCCCAAGCGAGTGCGCGCGCCATTCTGGATTAGTTGATCGTATATGTCGAATATTATCTTTACGCCGCCCTCACTCATTTGGTGTTATACGACCTAAGGACCTCTACTGCGACAGACGTGCTCCGCAACTGCCCTAGACTCAGGGTTCTGATTCGCATGAAGGCCTTGGAACTCTTCCCAGAGGATCTGCCATGCATCGGCACGCGGTTTGTGGTCGTCTCGTGCAAGACAAAACACTTTCGCGCATGGAAAATGGTTTTTCGCACAAACGAACCCTCATACAGTGGGCAGGGACTGTACTCCGGAATCACCACGTTTTTTATGAATTGTTTATGAAGCCATCACGTTCGCGCGAATATCAACCCTGCAACTCTTGCAATACTCGGTCTTTCCGTTGCTCTCCTCAGCACATAATCCCACGAGCGCGGCAGTGATCTGCGCCTCAGTATTATTTCTAGATTGCAAATTTACTGAGCACAGCGAGCAGAGTTCAGGCAAGCGAGGACTCACAACAGTCGACATCGCAAGCGGCAGCACTTGCCGCAGTGCAGCAGCAAACAGCGTCCGGCGCGAGGGACGCGAGAGGCACTGGGTTCAATGGTTTGACAACGACAAGGCCGCATGGGTCGGGGCCGCTGCCCATGAAGCAACAAACGGCTTGGGTTGAGCCGACGAAGAGGCCAGCGAGAGCAGCGAAGGTGGTGAGGGAGAAACGCATGTGGGTGTTGTGTTTGAGCGATGGGATGCTCTGCTGCATTACAGAGGTTAGGCTTTATAACTGGCGGCGGGAGTAGATGGGAAATATTTGCCTGATATCGCTGTGCGCGCCCCGTCCTCGATTCGCGGGAGAGGCAAACGATGATCGTTTGCCCCTCCCGCGATGTATTGCGGATCGCGCAGGAAGGGCCCAGTACGAATGCGGTAGAAAATATGCGGGAGAAGATATTGTGGGAGAAGACGTGCGGGAGAACACGCTTATAGATAGCGTATCTTTCATCGCACAGGTTATCATTTGCGCCTTCCTTCCTCCGCTTGGCGGTGCGAACTTGTAAATAGGTATCTCTCTTTGTCCGCCAAGTCTACTGCGGCCTCTCACGGGACATCGGTGTATTCAGTCGTCCAGCACTTGAACTGTTGATAGCCCGGATTCCATGTGCATTTCACTTCTCGCGGTTCAACCCGCCGGGTTTCATTTGATGGCAAAATCCGGCACTACAATAGACCGAAAATTGACGTCGAGTAATGTGCTAGAGACTGCTCCAATGTTTAATTTCAACCTGTAGATACCTTCACTAGATAGATTTGCATAAATATAAACTCTTGAGCAAACGGAAACCGTTTCCGCCCTTTATCTTTGCTTTATCTTATCTCCCAGCGCCTGCCCAATCGGGTCGGCTGCAGTGCGTAGCCGCCGTAGGCTCGTAGCCTTGGCTTCCACTTGGCGCTCTGCGTAAGACCGAAATTCGGAAGGGGAAATCAGGTTGGATTGATCCCATTGTTGATCATCTATACTGCCACAGCTGACTCTTGCCAGCTCTTGCCACGCTCATCATGGCCGTTGCCACCGAGGCTGTCTTGGAATGCGAAAGAGTCTTTCGTATTCCAGAGCTATGCGACCACATTGTCGAAAACGTCGCCCTCCACTCCTCCTCCGCGGCCGACCTGAAGGCCATTGCACTCGTCTGCCAGACACTGGCCATCGCCGCCCAATCTCAGATATTTCGCCACATCATCGTCGATCCATACCTCCCCTTCCGTCCATCTCACCGCAATTTGAATGCTGCTGTATCAGCTCTGCATCGCCTGTCCGCCATCCTTACAACCTCCCCGCACCTTCTGCGATTCATTCATCGCCTCAGCATCTACGCAAAGCCCGAGATCCTCGCATCGGCATCGCGTATAGAATTCCCAGTCCTCCAGAAGCTCCATCTCAGATTCCTCGACCCGAAAGATCCCCATGAAGATGCATTGCTTCTGGTCCGGGACCTCATCGGATTGCCGTCGATCCGCGAGGTGGAAATACAAGACATGGGCAACTACCAGGAACTGAACTGGGATTTTTTCACCTCTTTATTCGAGACCTGCACACCCAATTTACGCTCGGTAGCCTTTAATACTGGTTTACGTTCTGCTAACTATGCCTCTTCCACCGCCCATATCCCTCGGCCCACAGATAGGTGTGCAGTGATCCAAAGGCTGAGGTTGCAGTTCACAGCTGCACTCGAGGATTGGTTCATTTCCCCCGGATGCCCATTCGACCTAACTCACTTGGTTGATGTCCACATTAATCGTGAAACCGGAAACCCGGCGCTCTTCCAGATCTTGAGCTCTGCGGGTCCGAGCATCAAGCGGCTGACGGTCTATGGCGGTAAACTCTGTGCCCGACCTGTATTACCCACTACTCATTCCTCATATCTAGAGATTGCCTCGCAGATAGATCTTTCGGGGTTGGTGCCATCAAAGCCTACGCCGCGGGACTGTTTTCAGAGCTTGCACGGAAGGGTCTGGCCCCGCTTACATGGCAGAAAGGCGGTCGCGACATTCAGCAGCACGTTTTCTACGAGATTGGAGTCAAATACCCCGAGATGCGCCTCTGTGAAGATGAGTGGAAAAGCCAGCACTTGGCAACTGACATGTACTCGTCTTGGGAGACCGGTCACTTTGGCAAGGAGGGCAAGCTCGCCCGGAAGGAGAAGAAGTCGGGCTCCAGATCCAAGCGCATCAAGACTGATGAGGTTTGTCACACTTATTCTGTTTGTGCTCGACTCTAACTCTCAATTAGGACCCCTCTGCCGCCCTCGACATCCTGTATACTTTCGAGGTACTTGCACACCGCATCCATCCTCGACAAGTCAGTCTTACTCCATCCCTTTCTAGGACTCGGAGGCCCCTCCATCTGAAACTGCGATAGTAAGTCCGCTCGTTAAATTTCTCTTGCTGCCGCTGATAGAATAGCCGCTTTCGTCCGCTGCGAGTCTGACACAGGATGAAAATTGCGACATGCCAAGAATTCCAATTAAAGTGCGCGCAGGCTGGGTCATTCTGCTACGTAGCTGACGCGGAATTTCCTACCCAGATTGTCAATCCACTGTACGTACCTGTGGTCTGAGTTGGGTATCTGCTCACAATTTTCCATTGTAGGTATGACGAGGAGGACTCACTTCAAAGTGGTGACTCCCCACTGGAAGTTCCAGCTGCGGCGCCGGCTCAGACCCCCGCAGAGCCTGTTCCAGCAGCTTCTCCCGGCTCCCCCATCCCCATATCTGCCGAGCCCATTCGTCCTCTGTCGTCGAGCGACGTTCCGAAGACCCAATCGGGACCTGTGACCGATGTGACTCCATCAAATCCGGTTTCCTTCGCGTCGACCGTCGCGACTCCTACGTCTACTGTGCAAGTCACAGCTTCCGGAACAACGCCGCTGTCACCTCTGGTGCCCTCCCCCGCCCCACCAGTGGCTGCGAGAACCGGAACCGGAAAAGGGAAAATGGTGCCGTCCAAAACAAGGACTGCGAGGTAAGCAGCGCAGCCGCATCATAGACTGTGCGTGTGATCCATTGCTAATTACATGCATCTCAAGGAACCTCTGCGCCATAGAATGGTGTGCAAAACATCCCGGCGGTCTCACATCGCAATTCCGACTGCATTGGGATGGTATTAAAAAAACTCCGGCAGCCGCGGTATGTACCCCGTCTCTATCTACACACATACACCTGAAATTTACGGACAGCAATATGAACTCATGGCACAAGCGGCCACTTCCGCGCAAACCCAGGTATGTTTTCTGTGCTCTATGACTGGTGATTGTTGGCTGACTTTCGTTCAGGCCGCAAGGTAATTCGCTCCGCGCAAGTAGAAAAACATCAGCCCCATAGTATTCGTTCCGGGAGCTGGGGATGGGGCGGGGCGGTGGTGTGTGCCGCGCAGTTTGCCGAAAGTAGAATATTTCGTAGACGTACTAGCTCAATCTATCCTGCTCTTTCTAGCACGATGGACATCAATACATGTGAATCAATGTGAATCTATGCCCCTCGATAGTAAATCAATTCAGTGTAGACATTTAAAGCATGCAGCGATCAATCACATTTCTTTCGCTCGATATGAATATCTCCGGCTCGATTAAATAGATGTATGCTAAGTTTATCGAGTGACATCGAGGCATATTCTTCGTTTACATCTCCCTCTCTGCGGCTCGATCCCCCTCTCTGGACTTTTCACTGGGCTTCAGGATTCGGTCCCTCGTCCTTCTTTCCTGTGTAGGACCATCTCTTCAATTGTAGAAGCGGCTCGCGAGGTACGGCGTGATCTCGTTCTCGCCGCATTCGACGCCAAGCCCAGGTCGTACAGCTTCAGCATCATCTTCTCGTCATTTTGTCGGAAAATAAAATTAGCCTTATAAGCCGACGGCCTGATCGGGCCTGATCGGGCCTTATAAGCTAGCCGGCAGCCCTATCTAACCTTATCCGGCAGCCTCATCAGCCTCGCCGGCGGGCTTTCAAGCGTCTCCCTCCCTCAGCTCACGTCCCAGCATCGAAGGGATGGCTCCTAGCGATGATTTATAGCCCTAACTGTGTTCCTGACCAGAAAAAGTCAGTGTATACGGCTTTTTTAGGTGAGCCTTATAACACGACTTTCTTCTTATAAGCTGTTATCAGGCTCGTAATCCTTACAGCCTGATAAGGACTTATCGGGCCTTATCGGCCTCGGCCGATTTTTCCGATATTAATTACAGAGCCCCGTCGATAAGCATGATAAGATGAGGTGGAGGATACGCACCAGAATATTGTCATCCGCTGGGATCAATTCTCTCTAGAGACTCGGGTAGACAGTCGGGTAGAATTGATGGAGCTGCAAAAGGCAGAATGATGGTGGAATGATGGGAGCCTCGGGTATCATTGTGGGTTGATTCCGGCACCAAGTCGCGACGCAAACGGGTTGGGGGCGCGCAGGAACGCGTCGGGACGTGTCGTAGGCAAAACTCACCTCTCTGAGCCAAGTGGCCCTTTGTTACTTAATAATTGTTTGTTTTCCCCTGGACGCTTTTGGCCCTTTAGACCGCCCGACAGGCAAGCTTATTTTGCTTTTGCTCAAAGATGATTCACAGAGCCTCTGGAGGCCGCCAGAAATGCAGAAGCGGGACACTGACCAATTCTGGCCGTGGATGCGAAATGGCGGGCATAAATTGAGCAGAAATTGTCAACATCAGGTTGTTAATTGCTATCGTGTGTTGATCGTGTGTTGATCGTGTGTGTACTACACATGCAACACAATCTTGCTCGGCGTTTTGAGTACAATTCACTTGTGAACATTCACGGTGTCAATTCAAGTTTCGGATGAGAAAAGGTGAGCTTGAGCGCGCCAGGCTGCACCTCGATGAGGGACATTCATGGGACTTTTGCCCAGGCTCCGGCAAGGCTCGGCAAGCCTCGGGACCTCGGCAGGCCTGATTGGCGGTCATTCTCTGCCCCAGTGGATTCGATCTTGTGTCACCTCGCCAAGACCAGCACCATGGCATTGCCATCCCTTCCTCCCATCCCTCCTTTCCACCCATCTGGACCGTCCAAGCAAGACGGTCATACCGATGCCGCTCCACTGGATCTCACAAGAATACTTGAGCTCCGCGTCAATTCCCCCTCCGTCCGTGTACCACCACCAACGATTTCCAACGACATGCTCGCCGCCACAGCCATGACCCCCGGCGCTAGCTCTCCGGCTACCCACTCGATCTGCCTTCTCAGCGGACCCCTCGGCGAATTCCTTCGATATTCTCGCCAAGAGGCGTCGAAATGGTTGATCGACCTTGCACATGATATTTGCGATCCTGCCAATCTCCGTGGTTCGTTGCTAGTATGGAAGGAGCCGCAGCAGCAGTGGCGTCCTGTTGCCAACACAGACCCGTTAACTGCGTCGATCTACCGCTACGATCTTCCGGTCGGAATTACAGTCGGCCTCTCGAAAATCAGTCACCGCGCGCGGAAATCCGTTTCCACCACCACCACCGGGAACGCAAGCACCATGGCCGATCACGTGAAGCGGCGCGATGGAGAGTGTTGGGTGACAGCGATAGATGATCCACTAGGGAACAGTCACATTTGCCCCAAGCGCATGGGGGATCATATTGGGCGAATCGTCTTCCGTACTTTCACATCTCTCGCCCCCGCCCCAAATCTCTCAATCTACGACGAAATTTTCGGCCTGAGTTTGTCGAAGACGCTCGATGCATGGTTTGATAAGTACCAGATGGGCCTTCGTTTTGTCTCCCCGGTGAGTTCTTCTCCTCTCATCTCTTAAATTTCAATTGATCAACTGTTTAGAACCATTACGAGTGTCATATGTTTGCTATCGAACCAGCTAACCTGGAGTACACGATAGTCGGAAGATTTCGGAGACCAGCAGCCTACCCCGCCGTCCATGGGCACCATGCAATCCCTCCCCGGCCCCAGCTCAATAAGGTTCCTCCTCCCGGCCTCTTTCGTTGGCATTATCTTCAGTGCGTACTCAAGAGATTTGCCCATGACGACTACAAAAATCTCGCGAATATTAACTTTCCCGAGTTGCCTCTTCGGATGGAAGGGGACTCCGATGATGATGGTACGGACAGCGAGGCGGAATGGCCGTCATTGGGTTTGGATCTTGGGAGAGATGTAGAGAACAGTTTAGAGGAGCGTGAGGAGCGCCACCGAGCGGTTGCGAAGTGGATCTCAACGACCGTGTAAATCATGCCTCGTATATTTCTTGACTCGTTTTGTTGTTGCCACAGGATCCAAACAAGATCTAGACATCGCATTCGCATGATGGTGGCTGAGACGCTT
Organism: Mycena vulgaris; assembly: GCA_029204335.1. NCBI lineage: Eukaryota > Fungi > Basidiomycota > Agaricomycetes > Agaricales > Mycenaceae > Mycena > Mycena vulgaris. The sequence goes on from JARGYA010000340.1 coordinate 74,304, forward strand.
CGTTACGATGCCAATCTACAGACATTGATTCAGAAAGCACAAAGGTCGTGCCACTACATAAACAATTCATAAAAAACGCGGGGATTCTGGAGGACTATCCGTATGAGGGTTCGTTTGTACAAAAAAACATTTTTCACGCACGAAAGTGTTTCGTCTTGCACGAGATGACCACAAACCGCCCGTCGATGCATGGCAGATCCTCTGGGAAGAGTTCTAAGGCCTTCATGGGAATCAGAACCCTGAGTCTAGGGCAGTTGCGGAGAACGTCTGTCGCAGTAGAGGTGCTTAGGTCGTATAACAACGGATGAGTGAGGGCGGCGTGAAGATAATATTTGACATATACGATCAACTAATCCAGAATGGCGCGCGCACTCGCTTGGGGCATCAGCGCCTTCACCAGCGCTGTGATGACTGATTTTGTGGAAAGTTGGTCTGTAAACGAAATCCATTGGAGGGTGGCAAACTGCGGCGCCGCTAAGGCCTCGTCAATCGCTAGCCAATCTGCACGGCCATATCCCGGCATGTGGCGCACTTCGATGCTGATTGTGACGAGACGGACCGAGGATAAGACGGTAAACGTGGTAGGGAGGGACATGAGGTATTGCCGGACGCGTGAGAGGTGAACGAGATTGGTGGCGAGGTCCATGGCGAAGGCATCGGTTTTTGAAAACCAGAGCGGGAACGGCAGCGATTAGCGTGGATTGAAAAACTGAGGGGGGATGAACTAACCGCCTCCTCCATCGACCCAATACTCCAGCGACAGCGACTCAATTTTCGGACCAAAGAGTTGGAAGTAGGCATCGATCGGCTCGATGCTGGCACCGTTCGCCCTCCCTCCGAGTTTTAGGGACGTGAAGACCGGGATTTTTTCGTGCGAGAGCAGCCACTGAAAGAACAGGTCCATTCCTCGATGAAGTGATACGTCGAGCGTGTGCAGGTGCCGGGGAAATGCTTCCGTCACCAGAACGGTCTCGTCTCCAAGAACGCCGTATTCGGAGTCGCCGCCGCAAATTCTCAAATGCGTGAGGGCGGGCAGGGCCAATAGAACATCCACGATAACGCGGAGCGGCATATTGTCTCCCAGGCCCACCAGTTCGAAGTGCGCGAGAGAAGGGCAAGCGGCTCCGAATCGCGGGATGTTGGTCCCCAACCAACGCGCGAACGTCAGATACCTTCCCGGCGCGTAGATGCAGAGGTTGGTGAGTGCGGCGCAATTCTGCAGTCGCGCCACATGCTCGTCGGCGAAGCCTCCACGAACAAAGTGCATATCGAGAGATTGCACAAAGGACAAGATTGGAACCAACGAGCCATCGACGAGCTTCATGAATCTCTGGACGGCAGTTCGGCTGGTGTTGAAATTCGGAAAGTGTGATGTGGGAGAAGAGATGTCCGCGGCTGCGATGAAGCCATGGCCTGCAAACGCCGCTGTATGTGCTGAGATCCGTAGTGTTCTTGAAGGCGGCGACATTTTAAATGACGCGGTCCACCAGTTCTTGGGGGAAGTCCTCCATAAGTGAGCAGGAGAGGAATTATGCTGAGTTATGGAACAGGGCTTTCACTGGCAAGCATTGAGCGGAGTTTGAATTCACATGCCGCGCCGGTCCGAGTCATCGATATTTCTCTCAGGCAGACCCTACAGTAAGAATCGTAAGTCGCTTGGGGTGAGAGAGTCAACAGATGGATGTGGTCGAACGACAACCTTGGTGGCTATGCCAATGTTTGGCAAGATCGGCCCGGACTCTCCCGATGCCCACCTCCTACCATTTTGCCCAATTCCGCGTGCTAGGTTTCTCATGGGTTTTTCAACAGCCGAGGACACCCGATTCTCTAGTCTGGCGGTTCTACGGATAGTGTTTTCCGATTTTTGACGTCTTCGGTGCCGCAGTCACCAATGACCAAGATGCACATTCATATCTGGCCTCCCTTGTGTGGCTCCCATTCAATTAAAAAATCAACCCATAAGTTATACTACAAAGCCTGCAGTCTGTCCAGCAGTATCGCCCACTCAAAAACCGTGATCCCCAACTTCAACACCTCCTCCTTAACCTCGCGGTTTCTCGTATCTTCGGACAGCTTTCCCACAGCCCGTAAATGCTCCGCCCGCATGATCCCGACGCGCTGTAGAATCGGATATATATGTGCCAGTGAGGGCTGGCACGAGCCCAGGACCTGCTCCAAGGTAGGACCAGGCGTCAATTGGATGCTGCTGATCGTTGACCCCGATCTCGTCGCGTGGAACGGGGATTCGAGGAGGGTGCGCGAGCTGGCGTCGACGTTTTGGACGACGAGCGTCCCGCTACCTCGAGGGGTCGACGTCCTCGGACTCGCGCGCGCCCGGTACGTCTTCGTTCCTGAATTATTTCGGCCCGTGTTGGGCGAGGCCGTCAACTTGTCTGGTGCGGAAGTAGCGGGATTCTGCAGGCGATCAGCGTCCGGGATCTGCAGCGCGTAAAATGGTGTGTGTACCTGCAGGCTTCTGCTTGACTCTCCCCCCGAGTTATTCGACCCCGCACCCGTCCTTCTCAAAGGCAGTGGCACGAACTCGGCAGCGGCAGTGTCGTCAAATGGCACACAGTCCCCTGCATTCACATAATAAACGCTCATCTCATCGTCGCTGTCCGTTTCCTGGATCGCTTGTTCCCGCCAGGTAGAAATAGATACTGTGCGGTCCACGCCTTCCTCCAACACTCGATATTCCACCATCTCGTAATCCTGCCCTGCTAGCGGGGCTACGCGCGTGTGTCTAAGCCTCGAGTTAGCCGCTTCAACTGTCAAACGAGGACCACAGACCCATTCGCGCTCCCATTCGCGCTCCCGCTTTTAATTCTGTCCTTCCCCCTCATCCGCCGCAAACTCTTCCCCGGTGCGACGACCACCTCTGCCTGCTCTTTCCTGGGTTCCGCACCACCATTGCTGGCCTTCCGTCGGCGCCGGGGATTCGTGAAGCCCGGGACAGCGGGTGTTGTCGCGCGAGTTGCGGCTTCCAGTTGCTCGTATAGCCGAGATGCAGTGGGATCGACCGTCGTAGCCCTCGTCGTCCGCGACCACCTCTGCGTAATCGCGTCGAAATCGTCGTCCAGCGGCGGAGACGTGAACGGGGTCTCCGCGCGCAAATCGTTCCAGTGATCATTGGGGAAGGGATGGTACTGCCCAGGACCTGCAAGGTGTTTCGACAGAGAGATAATTTGTCTCATCAGCGGTCGCGCGTTCGAGGTTGAGTGTGCAGGTATCCACACCTCCAGGCATTGTTCCAAATCCGGGCGGATTTCAGGGCGTCGCGTAATTGTGGGCGGTGCGCGCGAGTTTGTTCTCGCTGGGACTTGGACGAGGAGGAGGTGTTCCGTGCGCTGTCTTGTGTCCTCCGCATTGAAGTGAAGTCTATTCAAGGAATGGGGTGAGCACACGAGGCGGTAGCATGTTGATGAGGTCACTGTAAGCACGTGGGAATTCGCAGCGCGTCGACTCTGAAGACTCCCGGGGTCGCGCTTTAGACTTCGGAGAGGTCCTGGGCTCTGGCTCTCACCGGGTTCCTGCGTCACTGTGGCAAAAAATTCAAGTTGTGGGCGCCCGTCCACACAGCCTCTGATGTTCTTCCGGACTTCCGAGGTGCTGACAGTGCTGTGTTCTTAGACAGCTGAGCGGGGGAACGACAGGACCTCGTTGTAAATTGCAGATTGTGAGATTGTTAAGTCCGGTTAGGTCCGGTTTCCATTTTTTCTTCATTTAACAATGTCGTCCTGAATGCACCCGGAACGAACCGTTTCCCACAGACATATAACACGTACACAGCTACCGACGCTCTATAAAAAGAGACCACATGGATACGTCCAGTTTCCTTGACCATATTCCACGAAATCAATCTCACTTTGGGGAAATTGATCACTTCAGGCGTGTCGTTGTGGGGTGTTTGGTCGACAAACTGCTTCGCGTCGTGTCACGTTCTCTTGTCACCTCAAGCTCAGACTCAAGCCTTAACCTCCACTAGCCGACAATGCCGATCTCAGCGGTGCTCTTTACTTCCATTTCACTGCTGGAACGGTCTAGGCAACGTCCGGCTGCGAATGTTGACAATTTCTGGCAGTGGATTCAAAACGCGGCCGAAGAAGGCTAAATGGACTACAATCTGTTAATTTACTTGCTCGGGAAACCAAAAGTCCACCACGTATGCCTCCTCCTCCCGAACACACTTGTCAGCCGTGCCTGCGCTAGTTTCGCTGTCAGCCGCCCAGCCTACCCCCTATTTCCTTGCTCGGCCTCCCCTTAAGCAGCGCCTTCCCTCCTCCCGTCCAATATCTGTATCCTCCTTGCATCCTCGCAGCCATGCAGCTCTCCAATCTTAGAGCCCGCGATGTGTACCAGAACGTCCCTGCGTCCAGTTGCCAGGAGCTTGCAGGGATATGCATGGAGAACCTGGTCATAATCAGTACGATTCTACCCCATCGTTGCTGAACCCCTTACAAACCATCGTTACATAGTCTGCATCGTCGTCTTGGTCGTGGGGCTGTCGCTTCTGACCCTGAGTCTCAAGCTTCGTGCACGTCTCCGGTCAATCCGCCAGGCCCGCTCCCGGTCAGCCAACCCTCTCCCTCCGCCGTATTCCAACATCGGGTTCCCTCCCTCCGCGTCGCGCACGAGTTCCCTCTCGAAAACAGGGTCCGACTCGTCGAACAGTAAGTCTCCTCGATATCCGCTAATTTGTTTCCTAACCACCTGCAGGCCCCTCGTTCGACCCATACCGCATCATCCCGCCCTCCCTCGACAGCTCCCTCCTCCTCAAAGACGACTATTTCAGCCAGATTCCGCACCCGGACCCGACCTTGGCGCCTTCTCGCTCCGCGCCATCTCCCCACCTCCCGTCCGGCGTCGGGCTCGGCTTCGGCCCCACCGTGCAGACAGGACCCGCCACCCCTACCGGCCCTCTCCCCCTCACCCCGCTGCCGCCCGTGTATGTGCAGGACCCGCGCCGCGGTGCCGAAGATCCGATCGTTCTATAGCTCGGTACGTGCATCTCCCCCCAACGACCGACGCCCCTCACCCCATCCACCAGGCTTCCCCGGGTTCCGCCTTTGACCCATCTATATTCATTCCATCTTAATCCTGTCATTCATTTCATGCTTCAATGTTATCGTCAAAGACAGATTCCGTAAAGTACAAATGCCCCGTTGAGAGATGCCTGCTTGCCTTCCCGCCTCGTCTGCGAGCCATATATCTGCCCACAATCATAACGCGCGCGACGCGAGCATCACAGCTTCGCCTTGCTCTTCTTCGCGACACGCCTCTCATACTGGTCTTGCAAGACCCTCCGCAACGTCTTCCCCGTCGGCGATTTCGGTATCTGCGCCGCACATAAGCCTCGCCCCAAAAGTCGACGAAAAAAGCTGATCGTATAGCGCACCTCCTTCACGACCTCGAACCCGCCGCGGAGCCACTTGTACTTACTGAGGCGCTCCTGGTGCCACTCCTCCAACGTCTTAAAAACGGCAGGTGCGCCCGCCTTCTTACCGGCGCTGCTCAGCACGATCCACGCGTGCGGCACCTTCTCGTCGTCGGTGCGTCCGCCGCTCACCCCCGCGACGGTGACGTCGGTTATGAGGCCACCCGGGTGCGCGAACAGCACGTCCTCAATCTCCTTCGGCGACACCTGCGCGCCCGACACCTTCAGCGTGTCCTATATACGCCTTGTCAGCCTCGTTTCCCCCCACACACCGCACAAGAACGCACCTTCCCCCGGTCCGCAAAGCTAGGTTCCGCCACAACGCGTCAGCACCGAGCAGGGAGCGGAGGAGGGGGCGCGAGGCACTTACAAGAAGTACCCGTTCTCGTCCGCGCGGAACTGGTCGCCCGTGCGCAGCCACCCGTCGACGAACGTGTCCGCGTTCGCCTTGGGGTTGTTCCAGTACCCGGGCGTGACGTTGCACCCGCGCAGCCACAGCTCGCCGACCTCGTCCGGCTGCGCGTCGCCCCCGTCCTCGCGCACCGTGCGCGCCTCGAGCCCGGGGAGGAGGATGCCCGTTGTGTGCGGCGGGGGCGAGCGCATGCCGAGCATGCCGTCGATGGGGCGCGTCAGCGCGGCGATTGTCTGCGGCAGCATCAGCGTTAGCGTCAGTGCGCGGGGGCGGGCGGAAAGGGGCACGTACACACTCCGAGAGGCCGTACCCTGCGTGGGGCGGGTGAGTGCGGCGCGGGAGGGGAGAAGGGGCGGGGAAGCGCACCTTGCGTGAGCTCCGAGTCCTTTCCCAGGAAGCGCGACATGCGCGTTGCGAGCTCCGGGGTGAGGTACGCCGCGCCGGAGTTGGCCATGATGACCGAGCTCAGGTCGGTCGTCTTGGTGGCGGGGTGGTTCACCAGCTGGTGTACCGCCGAGGGGATGAGCGTGAGGTGCGTCGCGCGGTATCTGGTGGGACGCGCGTCAGCAATTGGCGCATGTGCACGCTGGGGAACGAGACGTGCTTGGGGATGGCCTTGAGGTAGTTGGCCGTGTTCCAGCGCTCCATGAGGACATACGTCGCGGGGAAGAGCGTCCCCCGGAAGATGTACGCGTGCAGGCCGTATGAGTGGAACATCGGCAGCACGGCGAGCGTGACGGGCAATGTGGTGGCATTTCGTGCTGCATTCGTCTGGAGGCCGTGTCAGATGCGCGCGCCTTTTGGTTAATGAAAAGGCACGTACCGAGAATGGCTCTGCAACCTGGCCCATAACTAAACTCTGATACAGGGAGCCGATGACATTCCCGTGCGTGATCATTACAGCTATGTTATCGTCCGTGAGCTGTTAATGCGCCCGTTAATGCAGCCGAACCTTTGGGAAGCCCGCTAGTCCCGCTCGACATGACGAGATACGCAAGCGTGTCGCGTTTTGCGGGGCGCACTGGCTCCAGCGGGATCTTCTTACGCTCCACAGCGTCGATCATCTGACCGAAGCTCTTCCGGCCCTTGGGAGGGTGGCCAGACAAGATGAAGATCTTGTCCTGCCTTATGTGCACGTCCGGATCTTCGATTGCAGCCAGGACGTTCTTGAGGAACTTCGCGTCGACGAACAGGCGCGTCGCCTTCGTGAGCTTCAGTGCGTGTATGAGCTCGAACCGCGTCGAGTACGAGGAGATGAGCGCGAACGGCGTGGCGATCATTACCAACGAGTGCACGATGTCGATGTAGTCCTGCGTGCGGTGAGCAGTGTGACCCCGACCTTCGACGGCGCGCACGAACCAGGGCGTTGTCCCCGAGGAGGCCAATCATCTCGTCGCCGTCGCTGTTCAACCCGAGCCCGGCTTGCGCACCCAGAGCGGTCGCGCCCAAGCCGATGCGCTTCACCATCTCCTTGAACGTCCGCTTCCGCCCGGTCTTCTCCTCGATCTGGACGGTGAAGTCCGGCCAGTCCGCCTACCCCTCAGCTCAGCGCGCGTTCAACAAGGAAGACTTGAACTTGCCTGGTCCGGGCGGCCGAACAGGACATGGTGAATATTCACCTCCGGGAGAGGGGGTAAAGGCGGGAAGGCGGACTTGACGTGCATGGGGGCAGTGGGGGGGTATTATATCTGCATGATAAGTGGGGCACTATTATAACGTCCTGCGGCATTCCTTGGCCCGTATTGCCGGACGCCAACGCCGTCGGATGGAAGGTGTGGGTTGATCTCGAGGTTACGCCACGGGTTCTATTCCGTCGGTCATCCTTTGGGAGTCAGGTTTTCAGGAACGGCTTCATTGTCCCAGTGGTATCCCAGTTATGAGCTATCAGTTTGTGTAAGGGAGACAGAGGAAAGCTAGGCTAGCTAGGTCTGTCACATGAAAATTCAGAAAAGAAGCGGCTTCCCCAAGGATTTGCACAGTTCTGTGCGAAAATCGTGAGGATCCGCATCCGCATTAGTGCTATGGATTGATTTTGGAGCTTCGCAAAGCTACCTCGGCGAAGAATTATATACTAGTCAGTTACACAACGAATAAGTAAGTTACACCTCCTAAGGGATATAAATATGCGATGCAAGAACCCAAACGATAACTCGGGACGCTCAGAACGAAACAGAGCCCACCCTGTCACCACCCCGGGCTCCTGCCCGTCGAGTTGACAGGCGCGCTGAAAAACCCCTCCGCAGTAATGCCCACCGCCTCCACCGCCGCCCCGCTCGCCTTCCGCGTCGTCCCCCGCCCGACGGAAATCGACCCCTTGCGCCCCATCGTGCCCATTCCCGCTCCCGCAGGCCCCTTCTCCACGCTGACGAGCGACTTCGTGCGGCTCGACCCGTACGCGCCCCCGCCGCCGCTCAGCACCGAACGCGTGCCGTGCCCCGCCGTCGATGACGCGCCCGACATCGTGCTCCGGTGCCGTGGGCGGAACGTGCTCTGCTGTCCCGCTCCTGCCGCGCCCCACGCGCTTGGCGGCCCGCCCCCGTTCTGCCCGGCCGCGCTCCCGCCCCCGCTCCCGTGCCCCATCCCGATGGGCATGACAAGCATCTCGTCGTCGAGTTCCTCGTCCTCGTTCTGGCTGCGCACGCTCTGCCGGCGCGGCGACGGCGCGCGGAATTCAGACGAAGATGACGCGGAGGACGACGAAGAGGACTCCGCGTGCGCAGGAGGCAGCGCCTCGGTGCGGTCCCGCACCTCGTCGAACACCTCGAAGTAGCGCTGGATACACAGTTTGATGACCGTGCCGAGCGTCGTCTTGCCCTCGGAGAGCGCCGCGGGCGTGGATGCCGGCGAGATATTTGACGGCGCGCGCGCAAACAGGGCGGGCCCACCGGGGACGCCACACATCCAGACGTCCCGCGCGGGGTTTGTCTTGCTGGCGACGAGGTTTGGGCACAGCACGACGGCGAGGTTGTGAGCGTCCATGCGATTTGAGGCCACGCGAAGCGACACGTCGTGCATCAGGTCTGCGGTGAGTCAGGAGAGTGCTGCGGAAGAAAGGGAAGGGACCTACGGAGGATGTGACTGAGCAGGATGTACACGCAGAGCGGCAGCTGCGGGAGAAGGACGTCCCGCACGTACGCGACGCTGGCAATGTCGCGGTCGACGTTTGCGGGGTCGCTCGCTTCAGCCGACGAGGATGGCATCGGACACCGGCGCACGACGGGGTACAGGCTCTCGGGAATTATGGGCTCTGGAAGATCGCGGAGATATTTCTTGAGCAGTACAGCCGCGAGGTGCGGGTCACCGAATGTGTCGAGAGAGACAACGTTTCCTGGCAAGACGTGTCAGGTAAGAAAGTGGGAGGTGGAGAAGGGACAAACCGCGGTCATATGCATCCTGCGCGGCCCTCAGCATGACAGACTGTGGTGAGCGGCGGAAGAGGCCCTCCTCCTCCATGCCGGACTCCCGGATAAATTGGATTGCATCCCTGACTACACGGGGAATCCCGCCCTTCTCACCGTCAAAGCCCATGAGATCCTCGAGCGGCACACCGAAGATGTGGGTATCTCCGCGAGTCGTCACGGGCAGTGATATCTTGCTCTCGTATTTGAGATTTTCCCTGCGCCTGGTCAGCCGGCAGACACGGAGCCATGCATGAAACTGACTGATATACGGCCGGGGGGACGTCGATTTGAGTTAATGGGATGTGGCACGCGAGCTCGGAGAGCGTGGCGATGTACGTGAGCTTGCGGAAGAATTTTGGGCTGATGATCGCGCCCGCAAGGCTGAAAAGCACTGCTCATGTTGGGTATACTGTGGGCCCGTGAACGCACTTTTGGAAAAGAACGACGAGTGCACGATGTACAGCCGCTTCAGATTCTTGCGGTACTTTCGGCTCAGGCTACGATATGCCTTCCAGACCCAGTTCCACCCCGGCGTGTGCTTCCCCCCGGCGGCGAAAAATACGACGGCATAGTCCGACTCGACATAGAGGTTCAGGTATGCCAGGATCCGCCTGCCTAGACATTTTAGGGGTGTTTCCAGATAACAAATAATCAAAAGGCGCGCACGAGAGCAAAAGGTCGTAGTTGACCTCCTTCGGATCCGGCAGGGCAGATGCGTTCAGTACGACCCTGGGCTTCTCTGTGAAACCGAAATCCACGCAGGGGGCAGTGAAACCTACATTGGCCGTGTTCTGCGGTCTGTTAGCGACCGTGCGGGCTAGCCAGGTGCTGCTCACTCAAAATCGACGCCGGCCTGGAATATCATGCGGGACATGACCTCTTCTACATTGTCTCGGCCGTTCGGAGCGACCTGTTCGTCGCTACTCTGCCGCCTCCATGGAACTGTGAATTTGCGCTTGAAGCTCGAAGGCGATGGCGGGCCAGACGCGGGAGACGACTGCGCCAGAGACAGCGCCGCCAGCCGCTGCTTCAGGGTCGAGCCTGCCTTGACCGTAGGAGCCATATCGAGGGAACTGAATCCGGAGGTGAGGAGGGGGTGAGGAGGCTATTTGGCTTTGTTGATCCCGAAGATTTCCGAGCTCATACTTTAACTTTTAATTGAATTAATTCAACCGTTTGTTACGGTAGGCGGCTGTCAGCTCTGTAAACCTTGAGAATTTTCCCGAAGAGGCTTGGAGTTATTTCCAGAATTAAAATGGGCTGTCTAGCCACATTAGGGTCGTTCACAGTTCACTTTTTTCTCCCATTTTTCCCCCCATTTTTTGCGGGATCTTTGGTTTTACTCGGTTTTTGCTCAGGATTTTTTCCCTTTTCCATTCAGTGATGTAAAAAGGGTTGAAAATGGAAGAAACGAAGTGTCTAAGTGCAGAATCCATGAAACGGCAGAAAAGAGGGAAGAGAAAAATGGCCAGAAAAAGTGAACTGTGAAACCCCCCGACGAAAGCTCCATTTTTCTCTCCCTTTTTGCACTCCTTTTTTCGCTTTACTTAGGTTTACATCCCAGTGTAGTTCAGATCCCTACGGGACATATCAGGGGGCCTCATACGTGCATCCATGGCATAAAAAAAGCCTGTCTCCCACCCTGTTTGATGTGGATATATTTATTTGGAAAACGGAACAAAAAATGGAATGAAAAATGGAATGAAAAATGGGAGGAAAAATGGAACCGTGAACGACCTTATTGAGCACCGAGGAGTGATGACTCCCGTGGTTGTGACGTACAAGCGGGAATTGTTGTACTGTCTGTTTATAAGAGACTAAATGGTTGCGACAAGTTATCTCATAAGAAACTGAAGGATATTTGTGGAGGCGATTAGCAGCCCATCCTCGATAATTTAGCACATTGGCTGTGTCGGAACTTCTTGCCTCCAATATTTTATCGGCACGAGTGACTCTGCCCTACATAATATTCAACCAGAAGTTGATAGTTTTCTGCGAGTAACTGGACCAGATAGGTCCCCTGTAGAGGAAGCGGCTCAAGGATGATTGATTGATAGTGAGACAAGGAGATCGCGAAAAGCACCGAGAGGGCTACATATTGAATGATGAAGACCGTGGCAAAAGGGAAATTTACGAATCGAACTTTCAACCCAGTATTTCTAGAACCTGGTACTTACTATCCGTGACGTGCGGAGCCTGAAGACCGCGATGTCGGAACTGAAATGGGTTGGGATTGGCAGGACAGATCTAGATTTCTGAAGTCGGATGTGGATGTGGAGGTTTCGCGACTAAGTTCAATTCAAAGGTACGCCTGCTAGCTCTATAGTTCGCCAGAAGATCCCCCGCGATAGAAGACGAGCACCGGAAATATTTCGCATTTGGAGACCCAAGACCGCGCGCGTCACGACGCGTGCAGCACGGTTGTTGCAAATTTATCCCCGTGGGGCCCTTGAATTATTCGCGTGCGAGTTCAGAACCGTGCATGTGGACTTGGAATCGAGCACATACATGATGGGTATTTCAACGGATGCATGAGTCCACTAGAATTCGAGTGGTCGTTCTCCGTCTGTAAGGGTATCAAAGATAACCCTCGGACCTCTTCGCTCTACTGCGCTAATCTGCAGCTTCAGTCCTGCCTCTGCGAGGGCACGGAACTGGGTCATGACAGTGTCGGGAGGAATGCGGGATTGAGTTGAGCCGAGCATTTTTTTGTTTAACGATAGTCTGAACGATTCGAGCACTGCGCGTTTGCGCAGTGTGTCGAGCAGCGGTCCATAATGATCCTCGCCCTCACTATCGCTGATCTCCAAGTGTTTGAGGCGCGGAAGAACGTTAGGGTCTGCGAGGACCTCAATGTGATGGCGGAAGCCGACAGGGCTGGTAAACAACAGCTTGAGATGGACGATGGAATTGGCGGCGAGGAGGAAGCGCCGGAATAACGCTGGGGGGATGTCGTGCAGCCCGACGCCAAGGAACTGCAAATCACAGGACGCCTGGGATCTGAGGACCTTCAAGGCGGTAATGTTAGCCTCAGTATTGCCGATGTAAGCGATGAAGAGTCGTTCCAGACGCGGGACAGTCAAATACTGGAGTGCAGACACGCTTGAAATCGCCAGCGACTGCAGGGAACGAAGTTGGACAGGCGGCGTGAGGTGATGGACTGGGGGGAAGCTAAAGGCCAGATCTAAGAGATGCGGACAGCGCTGAAGAGCGGCCATTGCCTGGGCTGGCTTGGAAAATGAGTTAAAATGCAGGGTGGTCAATTGTTCCAGAGGCAGCTCGATTGTGTGATACGGGAGTTTGGTTACGCGCGCGTCACGAAGGAAGGGCGCATCCCGGATTAAAATCAGTTCCGGCTCGTCCCAGTCCGTTGTGGCAACGAAATCGAGCCGCCGAAGCATCGGAAACGGCCCGCTGTAACTGCTGAGTTGTACGTACGCCGACATTGGGAGCACCAAATGGACATCCTTCCACTGAAGACAGTGCGGGATTATGGCCTCCATGAGCTCGCCCGCTCTGATACCGCCCTCGGCTTCGAGGGAAAGGGTCAATGGGCGGTTCCCGGCGCGTGATAAGCATTCCTTCAGCAATTGCACAGATCCGTTCTCATCGAACGAAATGGATTCCCACAGGCCGGGTGTCCTCACACAGATATCCCTCCATTGGCGACATATTTGAGCAAGAAGCAAGGGAGCTTCGTGTGGGGAAGGCCATCGGGGGCCAGATGGAAGACAGAGTCCGAAGATGAGGGATGTTATTTCCGGCGGAAGCAAGAGGACGGGTGGATCGTCGGCCATGCTCTGGATATTCTCGTCGCCGGTCGAAGCCAACCCGCCGCCTTCGTGCGTGTCGCAGAAGTTCAAGCAGAACTGCGCAGAAATTCTGCAGGGAATGGTTGCGGTCCTTCGAAAATGGCGCAACTATGTCGAGGGTTTGTTAATTCGTTATACTATGTATACAAAAACGCACGGGAAATCGCGCCGTTGACCTGAACGAGTGTTCGGCGCAGTTGCTGGTGATGGTGCGCTTACTGAAAACGAATAAGCGGGTAAGGCCGACAAGCGGCACAACCCGCTACCAATTAATTGTTGTGGTCTTTCAATCAAACCTTGAAAATTTCACCAAAATTCCTAGCCTGGTTTCCAGACGTTATATGGCAGTCGCTCGCTGCGCTCGCGGGCTGACGAGCTGTATGTAGCGCCAAGTACGCCAAGGAGAAATAGGATCATTCGGAATATGATCCGAAGTAGATTTTGATGAGAAAATGATGGAGGCGTGATATCGCGTGAAAGTAAAGCCGGGGAATCCGCCGGGATCAGGGCCGGCGGCAGGAAGTTGCCGTAGCGGAGCTTGAAAGCCTCTTTGGGAACTGGCCCCTGTCTTCAGTGTTGCAAGCCGGAAAACTTTGTACATCTATTGCAACCTCTGTAGATTGAGTGTAACACTGCACAACCATAAACACACTGAGATAGTCCGACCTATTCAGGACCCAGGAAGGACACCGGAAGATTCTGAGATGATGGAATCGATAAGCCCACTCACGTCTCCTCTGCCAACAACAGGGGCATAAATACTGGGTCCCATAGATGGTTGTGGCACATGAATGTGTCCTAAGAGCTGTGCTGGGGCAACCGGGGCAGAAAGGAATTTTCAGGATGGCGGCCGCTGCCCAAATAGGTTCAAATTGACTTTGAAAATGATGAAAAATTTGTTTCCTTGTCAAATACTGTGAATTAATGCCAGTGCGAACACGACTTGATGCGCACGAGCTTGGCGCGATGCGGCGGGCGAACGGCGGGCTGTTGTTCATTGTTATTGATGGATTGTGCCGAGGTGCCGCCGGCACCTTACATAATCCCCGGCGCTTTTCCCGTCAGGCACCCCGGCTACGATCGCCGGCTTTCCCATAATCCATTTGTTCTCGATATCGCGGCTGTTTTTTCTGATGACTTGAAACTCCGCTGATCTGATCACCCCCTAACATCTAGACCCGGGCGTGATCAGTCGGAGCCAGGTATTTGATCGATACAGATCCCTTTTCCAACCCTGGAAACTCCAAACACATTGACCCACCTCAATTAGCACTCCGGCAGTTCAATGGCACTGACTTCAAGCGAGGCAACTACAGGAATGCTCAGGAACGTTAAAAATGTTGAATTTACGCGATTAATTCGTTTAGAGCAAGGTAAGGACAATCTGTTCTCAATTTCGGCCAAATCTGACAACAATCACCTTTTTCCTGAGGATTTTGGGCCCACCAAAATGCCTGCATCGTCTTAGCACACTTAGATTTGGGTTGACGCGGTCTCCGGAGGTCTCCCAGCCCAAAATCCCCCGACCCATTATTTTTTCCCCCCGGCCTGACGGCCGGACCTACCTACCAGCCCTAGGTGCCGGTTTGTCCGGCCCGCACCCCCTTGGGAACTTGAATGACTTACGAAGCTATTTTTTGCTCGCAGCGGGTGACACAAACGGGAGATTCCGTGGTTTTCTCAAAACGAGATTCACGGGTGCGTAACCATTTGTCATTCACGGCACTCCACACCGAACTGGCGTTTTTAGGACTGCACACCGTCACCGTCTTTACGAGTGAGATGGGTGCCGTTTACCCGTCCCGCCTCAGCTTTTGACCGGTATAATTGACGGGCGGGTACGGGCGGCAAAATTGCCGTACATACCCGTCTGTCAGCGGTCGTGGACAGCCGTAGACGGGTGTTTGTAAAAATTCCATTGAAATAGCGGTAGTGTGGGAGGAGTATACGTTATCTCACCGCTAAAGCTGACAGAGAAATGAAACAGGCAGACTTGCGGGCCTAATCGTTTTTGGCGACAAAATCTTGTGGTTCAAAGTCGGTGACGGTGCCAAAGGGGAATCTTCAACTCAACGGTGTCCGCCAGACTGCTTTTTTTCACACCTGGAATATGTTTTACCACTTCAAACGAAAGTATTCGCTCTTAGCATGTTCAAATCTGTGTTGTACCCACTCAACATCTCCTAATGCGGCAAAAATTGCGACTTATATGAAGACCCGATTTTTTGCGGCCCGTACCCGTCATTTCCCCGTCCCGCACCGTCGAGTTGGAAAAACACCTAAAGACGGTCATCCATGTGACGGCCCGTCATCGTCTCGACTGCTCAATTTTACGGCGGTCGACGTTGACGGGACGGCGTGCAGCCTTAGGCGTTTTATTGTACTTCCCCACGGCGGCCGTTTCTTTCATCGATTGCGGAAATATAATTTTCGTCCCGTTCCCGCCATCCACACACAACGACATAAGGATCCTGCGAAATCATTTCGGAGGTCATACGGAAGCCTCGAGTCGCGTTCGCAAATCTCCGGCAACGTGGCTCTTGAATTCACAGCTCAAATGCAGACCAGAATACATAAGATAAGGGTCCCTGCGCTCTATCCCCCCGGTGGAGTCAGGGGGAAAAGGCGCTACATTGAATTAGGCGGCGGAAGGACCCGGCCAAGCTACAAGAAATGGGCCTTGGGCCAGAGCTTCAAGTTGGGTAACAGCGAGGGTAACAGTTTTAATTTCGCGACAGACTAGCTCGGTCGTTTCGGCCGACGAGAATATACGAGCCATTATTATAGGTACTTTGTAGGGAGACCGTTGTGCACACAATAAATATGTACGGTATTGTTTATTGCATAGACGTATCGGCGCCTTTCCGCATGCTGAAAATACCCTGAACGCCGCACAGGCCGTCATCTGACGACGATCGGAATGTGCCGACAAGGGCCGTCCCATAGCGAAGGTGGCCTTCGAAGACCCATGTTTCAAGCATCTCGCTTTCATCATTCTTCTGACGCGACAATCGGCCTTCACGGTACGAGCGCAGGCGAATAACACTCACGGGTTGGCGGGTGAACACGATCAGCCCGTCATCGTGCACCCTTCCAGCAATATTAAACCCGGGACCCCACGCATCCTCGTGCTCCTGCAGCGTCTGTCGGCGGTCAATTCGAAGTATCGAGACATAGTGTGTGATGAGAACATACCTGGCCTATGAGAACGTGGTCCAAAACTGGCCGGCCCGATTCATGCTGAAACTCTTCTCCAGGAGTGAACTTGTGGTACGCCAGGTTCTCAGAGCCCTTGAGCCCACGCATGTTAATTGAAAAACATTTTCTGAAAATATGGGACTCAGTAGCTCACCTCTGAATCTCGAGGACCGCGCGTCGTTCGCCCATTCACCACTAACGGGATCTGCTGGCCCGGACTGAACGAAAAATACTCTGAAAATTGACATTGCATGGGTGTGCGACACAGGAAGTCTGACGGCGCAGGCGCGTCGGCACGTTCTAAAGAAACGCAGAAGGAGATCTGAAAACCGTCAGAACTACTGGAAATCCCCGCGACGGTCGCCCCACCATTAACGAGCCTTCCCACACCCCAGTGAGCGTCCCGGGCGGGTACCGAGGGCGTTTTAAGTTTTCAGACACCCCTCGCGCAACTAAAACATCAGCGATCCACGGATCAATATCCAAACTTAAAGTTGTCGACGGATGAGGTCGCGCCGCCGTTCGGATATCTGAGAACAAAACCGTTCTAGCGCGTTGGAAGGCGATGTAGTCCTCGGCTGTCGGGCCCGCGCGGTTCTCGGCTGCGGCCAAGGCGCGGGTTGCCGGCAGGTGGTACGGGAGTTGGAGGGGAACCGCTTCATGGAGGGCGAATGTCAGGATTATCGCGGCCTCGGAGGGCGGAGGGAGCGCAGGTGAATGTATCCATGAGTTGTACCGCATCAATTGCTCGTCTTCAGGGTCCACGTGGGCGCGTACGGCGGGATGGACAGAAACGGGCAATACACTTGATGCGGAGGCGGAAACGAAGGGATGTAATAGTGTGAGCAGGCTGCCCCGGACTTCCAGATTCTGGGTCAATATGTCGTCTGCGCAGTCGAGTCAATGTGGGCTGGGCGGGAGAAAGGATTTGGCGCGTACCTCGCGTCAGGCCCAAGCAGAGCAACCAGATAACTAGGCTTTTGATCTCATCTCGAGGCCGCACATCTTCTCGCAAATAGTATCGGGCTAGTTCGACGATGAACGCGGGGAAGGCTGCCTCGGCAAGGGGGTCGCAGGGCCCCTCTTCCACTGCCATCCACAGGAGAGTCCACAAATCCTGTCGTAAACCGTGAATGGATAGGTCGAGAAGACGGCAACGGCGGAGCGCTCGACAGCGCTGCACGAGCTCGGCCGCCAGGGAGGAGTCCGTCAACGGCCAGTGCGTCGAGTTGCGGGTGGATATATCGTCAAACTTGAGCTTAAATATGGCGGCATACAAGTGGGGATTGGAGCGCCGGCTGAGCCCGTCGTAGAGAACGCGCGAAGTGGCGAGAAAACAGCAGAGATCCACTGGTGGCGCGGAACCACGGGGGGCCCCAAGGATCGCAATATGCTGGAGGACATCGTAGGGGATTTGCTCGACGAAGGAATGCATCCTGACAAATGGTCATCCAGCCGCGAAGCGCGAGTCCATTTAAAGGGCTGTCGCCGTAGTGCCATCCCGGAGTTCACGAACAACATGGGTCGGGTAGGACCCCTGATAATCAGCCTGATTTCAAAACGGGAATTTAGTCAGGATTGATTTTGAGATTTTAGTCAGGATTTGAACAGGCCTGAGACCCCGAATCAGCCGAAAAATGTCGGGATTTCAGATCAGGCCCAAAATTTTCGCCCCATATGGTGGTATACCAACAAATTTTCCAGCCGCAGGCGCAATTTAGTCAGGATTTGACCAGGCCAAACGCTCATTTTGGCCGAAAAAGTCAGGATTTGCATCAGGGATCTTGGCCTATTATCAGGGGTCCTGGTCGGGTCTGGAAAATATCACCGCAGAGCTCTTCTTTCCTATTGGGGGTTAGCGATCTCGGGGTCACATCGCGGTTTTGACGTCCACATTACTTGTCAGCGCTTGTACATGGTTGTACGAGCCGAAAAGAGCCCAAGTCGATAAGGAGACAAGCTATGCGTATTTTAACGAAAAAAGTGCCCAAGGGCGCAAGCAAAATGTCATCTTACTGATGCAAGATCTGAATCTATGCACCCCCCACTGTTCCTAACTTGAAAAGCTGTAGACCCCCTTTACCGAAGTAGCCTCATTGATATCTTGAGCGGCCTATACGCATGTGAGAGTGTATCCGTTAACAGGGACCCACCATAATAAAATATGTGATGGTCATGACCAATGACAGGCGGCGCCAACGAATTAGAGTACGAACCGAGCGAGCCAAAAGCGAAAGTATGAAATGAAGACAATTCCTTGTGCACTGAGTTTAAGGCCATGATATATCAATATTAAATAATGGCGGCCCAACACCCGCTCGGTCACGGCGACCAGCTCACATTGGGCCACGGGAAATTACACTTGAACCATTCAACTGGTCTTCAACTCCTCCACCTTGATTTCTAATTGTCCATCATCCTCGTGTAATTTAGGTACATGGATGAGATTTTCCTTAGTTTTGTGTGGGTTGGCACTGCTGAGTTCTCGTTTTCAAAAAAAACGACTCAGCATGTTTACGAGTGCGGCTACGGCAATCATCGGCTCGGCTGGTAACAAGCCGGAGAATTTTGGCAAAATAGGTACTTACGCAAAAAGGCTGACGAAAATGTGTCCTCTGCTCCATGGTGTCAGGGTCAGACCTAAAATTTAAAAGGTAAAGATAGGTCAAGGCGCCTTGACCCGTTGGAGTGTGCAACTCCGATATAGCAGGGGAGCGCGCAAGCAGATGGCAGTCGCTAGCTAAGACAAGATGTGCTTACTAAGCTACGGAGGCTACTACCAAGCACAACCAAACCTCCTACTACAACGTCATCGATGCAACACGGTGTTGTGACTCCACAAGTACTGTACTATTTCGACCAAGTATTCAGGGGGTGTGATCAGTGACCATAAGTATTCATTTCCCATCAATTCAAGCGTGGTTGAGACCTGTGGCCACTATTTTCAGCATTCATTTCACAAGTATTCAGCTCAAAATTCGGCTCGAAAGACCGCCAAACTACTCAGAGAGATGAATTTCCCGCAGAAACAGACCCGATTGGGCTGCATCTTCCATCAAAGTGACATCAAAAGGATCACCGGTGGCTGGAGATTTTTTATTTTATTTTTCGGCCCTGCAACCGGATAAAACGGTCAAGTATTCAAGGCCCTCAGTGACCTGTGACATATTTGGAAAGCATTCAATTCAGCCGGCGCTGTGACCAGTGACTGAATACTTGGTCGTAATAGTACAGTACTTCCACCGTTAACTACTACATCTATTGAATAAACTGTCTCACTGCATGCCTCAAAGCAACTACTAATACCGCGACCATACCAGACAGCAGGATGGCTGGACCATCTTGATTCCGCCACCAGACCTTCCACCTCCCTACACGCAGGCTGCTGCCCCTGCTTACGCTGCCGCGCCCGCAGCTGTTACAGGTAATCGTCCCTACTACAGTGCCTCAGACCTCAGGCCCTCAGTTTACCAATCTGCACCGTGTTGTATCGATGACGTTGGTGAGTGGGGCCGATGCCGCAGCAGACAATTTTAAGCACGATCGGAGCAGCTATATTTTTGGAAAGGTGTACAAACTTTTGAAACCAGCTGTATTGAAGTGGGTGATGAGAAGGGTTTGGAGACTTACTGCGGATGAGGGCCTATGGGGTTTGCTGGCATTTGAGAGCACGCTGAAGATGTTCACGCCGATGAGAGGGAGTGCAAAGAAGACAAAAATACAGGCCCACAAGTCGCAGTGTTCGGGGCGATGACGGTGAAAGTTGGAGCAGAGCAGTGTTGTCCTTGACGGGGTTTAGACGGGGGACAGGGTTTAGGAGAATAGGCTAGTCAAACCTTTGATTGACCTTTCTTGACCCGTCAAGGGCACGGGCTGCGTCGTCCGACTCGACGATCGGGAGTATCCGGAAACCCCTAAAAACCTCTTCACTTTTTTTGACCACTGCGTAAGCGCTTGATGTCAGCCCCTAACTGGTCAATGACGGGGTCATTGACGGGCTAATCGCTTGACGGGCCGTCGGCAACCTTCGCGGTGTTGTTTCTTGTTATACCCCAGTTCAACCTTGGTGAGTGGGGCCGATGCCGCAGCAAACAATTGTAAGCACGATCGGAGCAGCTATATTTTTGGAAAGGTGTACAAACTTTTGAAACCAGCTGTATCTCGCCAGACGACTTCGTTTCCTTCCTAGGGAGATCCGCGCCTCCATTGCAGTCATTGAAAATGGCTGTCCCCAGCCGTGGCTGGGAGCCCCATTTTGTAGACGCATGCTTCCGACTTGTGCCCGGCCTTTTGGATCTCCACCTGCAGTACACATCCACGCCTGAAAATGACCTCATTAGCTTCCTCGAGGTGATGCTGGCTACGGAGCGGCCGGTCCTTCCCAACCTATGCAATCTCACCCTTCGAGGACCAATAGAGGGCCATTTTCAGTACCGCAGTCTGATTCTCCTGCTCAGAGACCGCGTCGACGCGCATCTCGCCACGCACAGCTCCAATCTTTCCGACTCATCGTCACCCATAGTTCTTGGGGACCATGCACCGGATGCGGCCACGGCCACGGCGCTACGACAGCTGGTGGAAGATGGATTGACTATTCACATTGGACCGGAGAACGGAAACTTCGTATGAGGTTCGTTCCGTCCATCTTGACCGTATTTATTGTCTTATCTGAGTCCTGACAGCGATTTCTGTTAGATTTCTAAATCACTTGCCCTATGTCATAGTGGTCTTCTGCCAGAACCGCAGTACACATACCATCGGGTCCAATTTTTTTCTCTTTGCGGGTTCCGGTTACATCGATTCCTTTAAATGTCTGTTTTCAATAGTTATTTGGTATTCCCTGAAATACATGATCGGCTTGGAATCCTTGACTGGCAGCCGTGCTCGAGTAATATTGTGGTTTTTGATTTTTATTCTAATTTTCCTGAGCCAAAAAGTGTGCCGGCGTTGAGTCAGCCGAATGTGGGTGTTTGTTCCTGTTGTCCCCCGCCATCCTCTCAGGATTCCTCCATAGCGCCTCAGGCTCGCCCTCGCACCATGGCGTCTGTAACAGAGCTTCATACGCGCATCGCGGAGCTCTCATCGTCCATCGACCGGCAAAAGCAGCTCCTTAGGGATCTAGAACGACAAAAGAGCGACGCGCAACGCGACGTCAATGGCATCCTCGACCCCATGGCGCGATTACCGTTCGAAATCTCATCCTATATCTTCACACAATGTCTTCCCAGTAGTCCTCATACTGATCCACTCAGTGCACCCACCCTGCTTCTCACAATCTGCCGGTCTTGGACCAATATCGCTCTAGCCACCCCCGCGCTGTGGACCAGCATTCAGGTCGAATTTCCCCGTGCACACGGATTCGAGCACTTATTTGACGCCTGGCTCAAGCGTGCTGGAACTCGTATGACCTCCATCTCTCTCCGTGGACAATTGCCCCGGGCAG
Source organism: Mycena vulgaris (assembly GCA_029204335.1). Taxonomy (NCBI): domain Eukaryota; kingdom Fungi; phylum Basidiomycota; class Agaricomycetes; order Agaricales; family Mycenaceae; genus Mycena; species Mycena vulgaris. The sequence goes on from JARGYA010000340.1 coordinate 96,004, forward strand.
TCGCGGTCGTGGTGAAGGAGCACGCAGCGCAGGTGCAAAGCTTAGAACTGTACCTTCGGTCCGGAGGAACGCTCCAGCAGATAATAGGCTCATTCTCGTCCCTGAAAACATTGAAAATCGCACACGCCCAAGACCACCGTGACGAGGATGAAGCCTATTTCTCCGGCGATGCTAGTGGATGCGTCGAGTTGATGCGTGCTGCTCCAAACCTTGTGGAATGCATTTTCGACGGACTCTACTACGGGCAGGACTACGGGCAGGACATCCCAGAAGATCTTTATGGGACTGGACCATTCACTCATACTTCCCTGCGACATCTTCGTCTTGGAGGAGGGGACTTTCAATTCAGCACCGCGGCCATTTTATCGCACCTCACGCTGCCTGCTCTAAAAACCCTCTATATTTCCCACTTCGACATCCCCCACCACGCCGCCCTTTCGTTCCTAACCCGGTCCTCCCCACCGTTGCAGTCGTTGTTCATGCCGACACATAACGTGGATTGGTCAGCTCACAGTACCATATCCAGCTACTTCCGCCTTCTTCCCAGCCTGACAGATCTCGAACTGGTGTGTGGGTACTGCTCCGAACACAAATTTCCGTTTCTTAGGGTACTATCCATCTCCGACAACTTCCTCCCGAAACTCTCCAATCTCACGATCCGCGACTTATTTCTGGATGGCACAGGGTACGAGAATTTGGTCAGCGTGCTCTCCGTCCGGAGCGCGTTGGGTCACTCAAAAATTCAATCCTTCCGGCTGGACCACCGCTCGGAGGATGAACTTGACGCCAGCATCATTGTGGCGCTGCGTCAGCTTGTGGCAGATGGGATGGATATCCACATCAGCACCCGGGATACGAGGCTTGTTTGACATAGGTAATTCCTTGAGCATTTCTTTCCCGAATCCCGTTAACTTCACATTGTAGATGTTCATTTTATTTATTTTCTCGTGTGCAGTGCATCGGGTCAAGCTGTATGCTTGTTAATCGAAGAATTTGTTTTACTGTCGCGCGCCATTCGATACTCTTACTTCACACTTACGTGCCCCGACTCATCACAAAGCAGGGGGCATCGAATCGGCTTGTCGACGCCACGTTAATGCCCAACTATTTTTGTTCCTCTCCGCAATGGCGTCTCTGACCGTGCTCCGGGTACGTATTGAGGAGCTGTCGTGCTACAAAGAACTCCCTTGGGACCCTCGACAACACCCAAGGTTGAATCATCCCGGCTCATCTCGTTGCTCGACGAGGATCACCGGTTCACCCAATGATGCGGATATTCTGTTGCGCTGCGGGAACTTACTAGGGATTGGATCCGCCTTCAAACCCAGTGAAAAGTCTCTTGAAAGGAATTGAATGAAATCTAGGTATGCCCGGATTTTTGAAACGAGCCCCTGTCCCACGCGCGTCATCTTCGTTCCGGCTCGCTGGGCTTCAGGTTTGTTCAATTTTTAAAACCATTTTGAATAAAATTCTTCTCAGTTTTGGAATCACCTCGAGCGCAGGCGAGCCCGGGTGAACTCTATTAAGAAATCTGGACATACCTAGATTTTGGTTCATTCCTGTTCAAGAGACTTTTCACTGGGCTTCAAAGCGGACGGCGCCTCGAAGCGTCGATTTTTTGACACATGCAAACTGTAGTAAGTTGAGTGACGAAAGTCTCTCTTGTCGTCTCTTACTGCTTATCATTTTCTCTGCGTTCCTAAGTGGATGTCTGCTGAATATACGCGGTGTGGTGATGCGGTAGACCTGCTAAAAATACGGTAATGCCTCGTGTTTGGGATTTGCGGTGTCGTACTATAGCTTTGCTGTATGTCTTGTTTTTATAAGCGCAATATATGTTGATACTAAGAATCATAGGGTTCCTTGCAAAGATGAAGACCCGACCCTTTCTAAGTCATGACTTTATCTCTTTCCAGGATAAGTGGCATGTTTAGTCAAAGGAGGATTCAGGCAGCGGAGGCGCTTCACCTGGCAGTAAAAAGATTGAAGTCATTGAGGTCCGACAAGACAAATATCTGTGCTTATTTAATCCCCATGTCTGAGATTTTTTGAATTTGGCAGCATCGCTTCAACTTGGAATATAGAATGTACAAATGCTTCCGGTAACAGAAAATATTCTTACCAATGCAGTATCTACTTCTATTAAATCATCTGCAAGCCGCATAAAAGGGGCGAAAATTGGTCTCATGAATCTTCGAATAGTGGCCCAGGAGATGCGAGAATACAAGCCATTCTGTGGAGGTAATGTACTTGGGGGCGAAAGAAATTCGGAAGGCCAGTACCGGAAGTTGGGAACGCGGGCGCAGATCCTTGCGCTTGATACAAGTTTTCCAAACGACCCTGCCGGCTCGGTCCACGCTGCATGAATCACCCGGGCGTTGAGTCATCCAAAAGCGGACCCATATTTGCGCATGCTTGCTCTCGGCCTATCGGCATCGGTCTTTCGGCTTTCGATCAATCCCGCTCCCGAGCGCTTTTTATTCCTCATCCGAGTCATCACTGGTAGGCACCATGCCAGGACCTCCTGTGGCCATTCCACATCACCCAGTTTTGCACAGCACAGCTCGTGAGGACACGACATTTGATTCGTCGAAATCCCGGCTCGGAGCCATGTAACGCACACGTGACCGATCGCGTCATGATGGCCGGAGTCAAAGCGTGGAGTCACACACGAGGATCACGGTGAGTCATGCGCGTAGTTCGGGGGTATATAAAGGGCGGGCGGCGCTTGCGTGTCCCGCTTGATTTCCCCTCTCTTTCTCCACCACCTTCTTGGTGCCTGGCATTGCTGATTTTTTCAGGCTCTTAAACGCGAAGCGCATTTCCGCTACAGAAGAACATCGGCTCCGCCTTGACTTGCTCCCCCCCCCCCCCCCCCCCCCCCTCCGTCGAGTTTGGATCGCGCTTGCGGCTTTCCCTTCCGCGATGGAGGCCACAGTTCTCGAGCTTGGATTGCAACGCGACTCGGATCAGAGAGTCACAGTCACCTACGTCTTCCCTGCCACTCTCTTCCTTTTGTCTCTTCCGCGAGTCTCTCCTTTCACAAGTTCTTTTCCTCGACGCTGCTTGAGCTCGACCGAAGCACGAATCATCTCAACACTCATCACCCGCGTTATTTTTCTACCCTCTCACATTCACAGGATTCGAGGTAGGATCGCCCGCCTCGAGCGCGCTCCTCTTCTTCCCTCGTTTCAAGGCCAGAATCGTCCGCAAGTTTCCTCAATATCCTTTATAGGTCTAAGACCCGTGCGTCTTCGTACTATTCCTCATTCAGCGCGACGACTACTACTTGAATCCTTCCGCAGGACGCGCATACATCCCTCTAAACCCATATTCTTTCTTCAGATCTCCCTTCTGTATACGCTCCGCCCAAACCGCGCCTACATCCAGCATCCAACGCGCCACATCTAGCAAGCGATGCGCATATATCCATCTTCGACACGCACGCATTGCGACCCGCATTTAACTACCCTCAATCTAAACCCTCCCCTACCGGACGCGTATCGACCTCCACAACCAACACACCCTCCTCCGGCGCGGATCTCCGCGCATATATCCACCTTGGAACGCATATATCCACTTTCGCCGCACATGAAGTCTTCCCCGAGGCGCATCACACATTCGGTCCCCCTACTCGCTCCGAGGCGCGCACGGCGCGAATCCCCACACATATAATCAGCTTGGACCGCGTATACCCACCTTCGAAGCGTCGCCTCAACCTCCAAGCCCACGTATATCCGCCCTCCGGCTTTCCTCCGCAGGTTCTAACGCATATATCCACCTATACGCTCTTCTCCGCTCTTCCTCCGCCCAATTACAGCGCATATATTCATCTGCGACGCGCATATTCAGCTCGCAACGCCCACTTTCCGCCTCGAACGCGATTTTATCGTCCACCATCGAACGTTCTAGCGCCTTGCTTACTCCCCGACCGGATTGCTACCTGGCAAGATGAGCGCTGCTGCGCTGGGGCTCGTGCGCACAATTCCCCTCACACTCTCGAGGCGCCGTCTGTCCATTCCCGAGGCCAATGCATTTCCGCCGCGCCCCCGACGCCTTCCATTGGCTTCCATGCAACATGCCGCGCAAGGCACTGGCGGCTACAGACCCGCGTTTTTATTTCTGGCTTCACCGCCTGCAAGCGACGGCTGGACCGGTTAATCGATCCGACGCTGCAGCGTCTTCGAAGGCGTCTGCCTGGTTCGACTGCGGAGGCGGCTCGCTGCGTGCTGAATATTTCCTTCTCGCAGGTGTCCAGGAATAATTTTAGATCTGCATCTCGCGCTAACTGCGGATGTGGATAGCTGGATATGCGTGTCTCTACGTGTCTGCTGCGTGTTGAATATTTCTTTCTCGCTGGTGTGTTCCAGGAATAATTTTAGATCTGTATCTCGCGCTAACTGCGGATGTGGCTAGCCGGATATGCGTGTCTCTAGGCTAGGTGTCTGCTCTGCGTGTCTGCCCTGCGTGTCTCGACGTGTCGCTTGGATCTCCCGCGCTGTGCTGTGCTGTGCTGAATATCTTCTGCTCTGCGCTGCTGCGATGCTGTGTTATCTCTCAAGAATTGAGTCCTGTCGCCCTTGTGACTTGAGTCCAACGTGGACGTCGGATGGACACGCATGTCTCCCGGCTCTGCAGCCTGTATTCTTTAGCGCCCACACAGCTATTCTTTTGGCGCCATACAGCTATTCCTTTGGCGCGCATACAGCTATCGCGGCGGCTTTTGGCTTATTCCGCAACTTTTCCGTCGTCCTCGGGGCTGACTGTTTCAGGTACCGGAGGTTGTTTCTGTTTCAAATTCGAGTGGAATTGCCGTCGACTGCGAGCTGCGACCTAGCTGCGACGGACGCAGCTGTGCCTTACTCATAGTCGCCGCGCGCCACATCCGCATGCGGGTGACAGGCATCTGTCGGGCTGCGTGATAATTGGGCGCAGCCATGTCGCCGCCGCGGCGGAGACCCGGAAGATTAATCAATCATAGATGCGGAACCGGAAACACGGGTGATTTGTCATGGTGAGCCTTCGGAAGCGGAAATTGACTCGAAAATTGATTGTACCCACGGCGGTTAGATCCGCCCGGCGCGAGTAGGAGGAGGGGGACGACAGTGAGGAGTCTCGAGGAGTCACTGCACAGGAGGGACTGCCAGATAAGTCGACAGTTGCTACGGCAGAAGGTTGTGTACAGCACTGATTGCGGCACAGCAACTGCCCATGAACACGAGGTGGTGGCGGAGTTTGAATTGATGCTGTGTCGGGAGTATATAAGGCGCGTCGAGTCACTTTGGGGTCGGCACCTGGCTTCGTTCCACACCACAACTACACGACTGACGCAGACAAGCTCTCTGCATCAGCCGTCCCCTGGCCCAGCAGTTTATCTCTGAGGCATCTGTGAGTGCCCCTTCCGTTTGTATCTTGCCGTGATATTGGCCTTGCGTCCTCGTACCGTGTGCCAGCGTATATCGCCCCATTATACTATGGAATTTATTCGAGACCCTTCGAGCTCCAAGTGGGCATCGAGTCCGAACTGGGCGTACACGCCCCCTTCGTCGTCGGCGTTGGCATCGCCATCGCCATACACCCCCTGGCACACTTCCCCCATGCTGTCCTCGACAGCGAACGACCACTATGATGACGACTTTGAGCCCTCCAAGCTGACTTCAGCTTTCAGACGCAGGCCGCATCCCACGTTGCCGCCTTCTCCCACCATCTCTTCTGACACTCCACCACAAGTCGCAATTTCCGTCCCGGCCAACAACAACATCAACACAAAGTGCCAAGATGTTCTCCCAGTGAACTCCACGGCCTCTTTCCGTCCACCATCACCGGCACCTCGCTTCAATGGCTTTTTCTGCAACACCCCTTGAAAGTCCATCGCTTTCAAACCCTTCTTCCGACAATGTCGCGATAAACATCAATAGCCCCCGTCATCGGACATCTCAGTTCTTCAAATCCACCAAGGATCTCGCAGCCCATTATGGCATCCCACAGCACTTGCCTCCACCGCCTCGCCCAGTAGCACACCGCCCCTCGGCTCCGACCCCTCCCGCATCAGATTTTAATTTAATGCGCGACAACTACTTGACCATGCTCGCACACCAATCCGATACCACCTCGGCGGCGACCGTAGCGCCGACCGATATCACGGCAGAGCTCGCACAGCTCCAGGAGTATATAGGTACATCCTCGTCGCCCACCCGTTATCATACACCGTCTTACCCCGCTGCAGCGTCGCCTGAGTTCCGCTCCCTCGGCGACGACTTCGGTGACACGTCGCCCATGATGGCCGACCAGCACTCCTTCGACGACTTCACCAACGAGCCCCTCTTTGCGTTCGATGACTCGCCCTACCTCACCTCGCCCCTCGAGACCTTCGAGGGGGACGACTTTGGGACGAGCCCCATGGACACGCCTTACAGCACGTTCCTCCCGACCCCCCTCTCGACGCCCCTCATGATCGACGGGGACCTCTTCTCCACCAGCCCCCACCTCGACGGCGACCTCTTCGGTGCGGTCTTCGACGAGCCCGCCCCGGCGCCCGCGCCCAAGATGCCCAGCACCGCGCAGCTCTGGACCATCCCCAGCACGCCCACCATCGAGCCCACCTCCACCGTCTTCCCCAGCACCTCCCGCAGCCCCGTCATCCCGCCCGCGCCTCAACACCGCCGTGGCGTCACTGGCACACGCAAGAACCTCACGCCCGACGCGCTCATCCCCCTCGACGCGCCGACGCAAAAGCGCACGTACGCGACGCCGAGCGCCACCTCGCGCAAGGCCGTGCCCGCCGCCATCGCCAAGAAGCGCGCGCACTCCGTGGCGTTCCCCGACGTGGACGAGGAGGAGCTCGCAGCCCTCCCCGCCACCGCAAGCGAGGCGGAGCTCATCGAGTGGAAGCGCCGGCAGAACACCATCGCTGCGCGCAAGAGCCGCAAGCGCAAGCTCGAGCACCAGCAGATGCTCGAAGATGAGGTCGCCGGGCTGAGGAGCGAGGTCGCGGTGTGGCGGGAGCGCGCGATGATGGCGCAGGAGATGCTCCGCGGGCAGGGCATTATGTTCTCCTTTGATTCATGACTCGCCTTCATCTCTTCCCCGTCACCTTCCTCGTCGTCGTTGTTCTTTCCACTATCGTTCTCGCTCCCCCCCACGTTTCCCAACTAAAGATGAGGCCCCGCCCTCCTTCGGTGCTCGTGTACTACCATCATGTCCCTGTTGTCTCACCACCCCTCCCTCCCCACCCACTTGAAGAGCACCGTCGTACCCCCTTCCATTCCGAGAGCTGTCTGTTAGCTACCTAGTCCTATGTAGTCGTACGTTACTTATACCTACCTACCCCTCATCGCCACCATCTATGCACCGGAATTTAAAACAGGATTTTATGCGTTCTTCATTGTGTGAATGAGTCTGCCTTCGGCGCTTTGGAGTGAACGCACTGAAGACGAGGACTTGGGAAGAAGGCAGCGTAGGCAGGCGTCCCGAAAAGGAAGGAGGCGAGCCCGATTTGGATGCCCGTGCGATAGCTTGCGATTGTCTTGTTCTCCCTTTGCGGGCGTTCTCATCGATACAGGCGGCGGAAAGATGTGCTTGGAGAGCGGAAGCGCTTGGGCTTATCCTGCACCTTAACTCACTCAAGAGTAAGATGAGACTTGGATGAGGCGACCTGCGTACTCAGAGACTCTAAATGATCTCCGACGCCAGTAGACGCTCCGCTTGACGCAGGACTTGCAGGAAGGGGTAAAATGCTTGATATTAAAGATCGTTTGCGACAATACATGTATGGAGCGCAAGGATATTAAGGATATTATGGATCGTTGATATATATGTATGGGAGCAGTGATCAGAAATGACGAAGCTGACATCTAGATAATCGTCGCCTCGATCCGCCATCCGTCTTGGATGCGGGTCCGATCAGCAAGGGGTCGTAGCGCAATGGCAATCTCAGCCATAGCGTCATCATCGGGATCCTCCTCGTCGAATAGCATGAGGATGAGCCGGAACGACTGGAGTTGCGTGGGGCGAGGAGCACCCCGTGAGAGGAGAGAGCGAATGAAATTCTTGCACGGCGACGGCCGGTGTCGAAAGTCTCCCAAAATGGTGAGATGGCGGAGATTGGGGAGAAGGTCCGGGGAGGTGACGAGCGTGTCGAGGAAGAGGAGGAGGGATTGGGAGTCCTCATCGTGCGCCGAGGTCTCTAGAGCGAGGTCGGTGAGGCCGGGAACGAGGCGGCGATATCGATCCACCATCGCGGCGGACCATCCTTGGGGGTGGGATATCCAAGTCTAACGACCGCAACCGCGGGGAAGAACGGGTCAAGAAGGCAAGGAGTATGCCGTGAGAGATGTCGAAATAGGTGACCAGGAGGGTTTCCAGGGCGGGGAGTGTAAGAAGTTCCAAAATCTTCGCGCTGCTCCAGGTCGACCCGTACTGGATCCCCTCCACCTGATCCAGCTCCCGGCGCGGCAGTCCAAGGTGCAGATGCCGTATGGATGGATGGGTCGGCGGCGGCGGCCCGTTCGCGGAGTCTTCGTAGACCAAACCGTCAGACGTGCACTCTTCAAGTTCTGGGGCGCCGCGGAATAACGCGAGGCATTCAGCGGCACAGGGGAAAGACGTCATGCCGCTCGGAATTGACGCTTTCTTTAGGGCCGAAAATGGCATCGTTATCAGCTCTTCCAGGTCCGCTCTGGTGTTGAGCGTTACTTCGAGATGTCGCACCCGAGGCGCGTGCTTTTTCACCAGCGCTCGAATACGGTGCTCTATGGATCCATCCGGTCTACCGAAGGGTCCCGCGAAAGAGAGTGAGAGAGGGAGGCCGCGCCCTCGATCGAGCCAGACCTCGAGGAGCTTATCCAGCTTGGGGGGATGCGGATGCCAAATGACGATGTTGGTCCACAAAAGTGGCGTAGAGAGCGCGATGTCGCTCCAGGAATGGCATATGTTAAGGAATATCAGGGGCGCGTCCTCTGCATCAGGCAATGGATATTGGCGGACACAGCGCACGAATATGTCCGACGAGATCTCGAGCGGAAGCCGCTCCATCGGATCGAGAATTGCGTTGAGTTCACATTGGGCGTCGCTCAGTTGTTTTTCGAGGTTTCTGAGGTCCTGCTGAGCGCGATCGACCTCCTCCGATGAGCCTGAGATTTCAATGGCATCGGCGTCGCGTTGTGCTTGGGCATCTTTAACGTCTTTAAGGACCTGATGTTGGCGTTCGGTAGTTGAACCCAGCTCTTCAATACGAGCCCGGAGCGCAGCCAAAGGCGGCATCGACAGAATCAAAAAAGGAGAGCTGATGTCGGGGATTGACAACAGGGACAAACATCCGCACCCGGGACTCAACGCCCAGACGCACATTTGGGACGGTCACTGCATGATCAAACCAATTATTCTTGGGAGGCGAATGGTTGGGCGTTCAAGCCCGTGGCAGCTGTATCAGTTCTCAGAGTTGGAGGTTTGGAGTTATGCCATTAATATTAAAATGTGGGGGTCAGTGGAGTGACAAGCTGATGCAAGGTTCATTACGCTAGTCCTGCGTTATGATAAGTCCCGGTGAGGAGGAATTTGCCGGAGGAAATTGCGGTAGTAGTAAGGGAGTAAGGGAAAGATAATTCAATTGAAAACCGTACCCTTGACTCGCTACCCTTTAGACGGGGAAATGAACATCTACAAAGTCAATGAGATTCGGGAAAGAAATGCGCTGGAAAGTACCTACGTCAGACAAGCCTCGTATCTCGGGTACTGATGTGGATGACCATCCCATCCGCCACAAGCTGGCGCAGCGCCACAACAATGTCGCCGTCAATCTCATTCTCTCGGTCGTTGTCCAGCCGGAAAGATTGTATTTTTGAGCGACTCAACGCACGCCGATCGGACAGAACCCTGACCAAATTCTCGTAGCCGGTGCGATCAAGGAATAAGTCGCGAATCGTGAGATTGCAAAGGTTCGGAAGGAAGTTTTGGGAGGTGGCTTGCACCCTGAGGAACGGAATAGCGTCTTCCGAGTAGAAGCCACACCTCAGTTCGAGATCTGTCAGGCCGGGGAGAAGCCGGAAGTAGCTGGATATACTCTGAGCTGACCAACCCATCAGCGGCGTCGCCATGCACAACAACTGCAATGGTGGGGAGGACCGGGTTAAAAACGAAAGGACGGCGTGTTGGGGGATGTCGAAGTTGGAAATGTGGAGGGTTTGTAGGGCAGGCAGCGTAAGGTACGACAAAATGGCCGCGGTGGTGATTCTTTCGCCTTTGCCGAGATAGAGATGTCGCAGGGAAGTATGAGTGAATGGCCCAGTCCAATCCACGTCGTTTGCACAGTATACGTCGCAGTCCACCCCGTCGAGTGTGAATTCCACAAGGTTCGGCGCGGCACACATCAGCTCGACACATCCACTGGGATCGCGAGAGAAGTAGATTAGGGGATCGGGGTCGCGGTCGTCTTGTGCAATAGTCAATGTTTTTAGGGACGACCACGAGCCCAGTATCTGATGGAGTATCTCTCCGGACCAAAGGTACAGCTCTAAATTTTGCACCTGCACTGCGTGCTGTAACACGACGGCGACGGCCTGGGGCAATCGTCCACGGAGGGCGATCGAGGTCGTATAACTCCCAGAACGTTTGAGCCAGGCGTCAAAAAGGTGCTCGAACCCACGTTCCCGAGGAAATTCGACCTGGATCCTGGTCCACAACGCGGGGGTGGCTAGAGCGATATTGGTCCATAAGCGGCAAATTTTGACAAGCAGGATGGGTGCGCTGAATGGATCAGGCTGGAGAATAGTGGGAAGGCATTGAGTGAAGATATAGGATGAGATTTCGAATGGCAACCGCGCCATCGGGTCGAGGATGGCGTTGACGTCGCGTTGCGCGTCGCTCTTTTGTTGTTCGAGATCCAGGAGGACCTGCCTGTGGAGTTCGATAGCTAATGAGAGCTCCTGGATACGCGCATTGAGGGCTGTTACGGACGCCATCGGACGAAAGGGAGCCTGAGGCTATCGAGACTTGTGACTTGGGCCGGCGGTCGGAAAGAGTGGTAGAGGACAACAGGAACAAAGTTCAACAAACACCCACCACTCAACGTCGGCGAACTTTTTTCTGGTAAATTCCATAATTACGTTAGCAGAGGCTCTGAGCAATCCAGTTTACAAGACCAGTTAATAATCGCGTTGAAACCGCTTCGCAGTACTAGTGTCGCGTTGATCAGCGGTGCCGAATTGCTCGCTGCATCAGATCCATCAAAGACCAAATAGTAGACCTCAGTACCTGCTGATTTTGCCCTGAATTTTAGTGGACGCCCCTTGGCTCTATGTAACTGTCATGCTCCGCCTGGAAGATATTGAGCAGCAAAGGACTTGTTCTCTTCTGGCCGTCGACTCAAGAGTCGGAGTCTCGCCGAGTCCACGTCTTTGGCCAGTGGCAAGGCGCAGACTCTTATATTTGCTACGGACACCCCTGCCCAACCTCTGTGGCGATGAACAGTGCTTTAATTTGTGATTCTTACCGTTCATGTGAGACGTCCGCCCCTGTCTGCATACGTCCCCACTAACCGCCAATGAAAAAGCTACAAGCAAAGGTTGCACGCTATTACTCGCGTTTAAAACCATCTCAACAGGCTTCACAGGTAGAACGGGCCGTGCGGCGATTCTCGCGAGTGCTTGCCCCGGTAGCTGTTTCTCGGAATGGGCCGCCAGTGGACCTGGAGGTAGTAACGGGCGAGCCCATTTTGCCTCCAGAGCTTGAGCGGAAGATCTTTGAGTTGGCTGCGGAGTCCGACGTACAACCGAATTACTGGATGCGCCAGCATGTGAGTGACACGGTACTCGTGCTCCCTCAGGTGTGCCGGCGTGTACAAAGCTGGTGAGCCCACACTACTTCCTCAGGAGCTCCTCTAATCGTCTGCTCGTCTCCCAGGATTGAGCCCTTCATATACGAGCGCATCTCGCTCCTGCCGACCTTCTCTGGGACCGATCCCGTCCCGCCGTTCCTTGCGACGATCGATGCCCGTCCAGCGAACTTCTTCGCAGCCCACGTCAAGCACCTCTACGTCGCCCCGGGGATCCCCCTCATCGTCGTCCAGCGCGTGCTCAGCGTCTGCACGGGCATTATGAGCTTCGGGTGTCACTACCCATACACCAGCCTCGCGCCCCTACTTGCGCAGCTTCCTCTCCACCGCCTCCTCGTGTCGGACCTCACGTTGCCATCCGCCCCCGCAGAGCTGCCCCCCTGGACCGCGTCCCTAACACACCTCGGCGCCTCACAGGTCCCCCCCACCGCAGCCCTCGCGTGCCTCCCCGCCGTGACGCACCTGGCAATCGATTACGACGCCCTGCCGGACCCGGAGACCCCAGGCATAGGCGCAGCCCTTGTGGCCCTCCTCGCCGCTGGCCCCCACATCCGCTGCCTCGTGCTCGTCACGGGAGCGAAGACGGACTACAAATGGGCGCTGCAGCGCCTCCGCGAAGACGCGTTCGCCGACGCGCGGCTGTACGTGCACCTGCGCCCCGTAACGGACGGGACATGGGATGCATGGTCCCGCCGTGTGCCTGATGTGTTTGCGGACGCCGATGCAGTGGCGCTGCGTCGGCAGGGGTAGGCCGTAGTTAAATTACTGTATATGGGCTTCCTTCTCGAATTCGGCAAAAATTTGGCAAAAATAATGGAGGCCTCAATATCGTGTAGTGCTGGTCGAATTTTTTGTTAAAACTTGTTCAATATCTGTTGCGTTATCCATACCTGGAAGGATTTCCCTATTTTTCTAGCCATCTTAATTCTTCATCTAACCACGATGATAGTTGGCCGTACATATCAAGCGTGTTATGATACACGGCCTCGACGCCCTCGGCTTCCGAAAGGTCGATCCTTGGCACTCGAGGCTCGTGCATTTTCTGGTGGTCTTTGATTGGACATGATCTTCGTTCACTCGAGTTAGCGATCTTCGAGGCCTTCGATAACTGTAATCTACACACCATGGACAGAGATCGCGCGAGGACGTACACAGAGATTCAGACACGACGATACAGTCTTGGGATTTAGATGCGAATGCGTCACAAGGCATATGGTCGGCACAAGTCCGCTACAGCTGGCTACCGTTTGCTCAGAGTTTGAGGGTCGGAGGCCTGTGGAAAATTCACAGAGGTTATCTTCGGCAAGCCAGCAACAGCTATGAAATTGTGGGCGTATTTTGCGCGGAAACAGGTAGTCATTCGTGACCAACGTGAATTAGATATGCATTTGGTGCTTTTGACGGAGACGTCGCTAGTTGTTCACAGATATTCACTCTATCGCGCGATGCATTTTTTTAATACAGTTAATAACGACGAGGGCCATGGAGAAGACAGTTGAACACGGCTCTGCGGAAAGAGGAGAAAAAAATTGTCAGACGCGAAAAGAAAAGGGCTGGAGCTTGCGAACGTTAGACATAGCTTATTTCCTCGATCCCAACGTGGATTTGCATCCCGTTCGCCCTAAGCTGACGCAGTGCAGCAGTGACATCGGCCTCTGGCGCATCATCCCAATTCAGCAGCGGCCAAATAAGCCGGAAAGATTGGAGCTGTGAGTGTGGATACCCGCGCCGTGCGGTGAGCGTGCTGATCAGCTCTTCGTATTCCATACGGTCGGGGACAAATCCGCGAATCGTGAGATGGCGGAGATTTGGAAGGAAGTTGTCGTCAGAGGCAGCTAGTACCTCTAAGAAGGCAAACTCAACAACAGCACCGTCTTGGTGCAAATCCAGGTCCGTCAGGGTAGGGAGGAGGCGAAAATACTGGTCCACCATGGGTCCTGGCCATCCCTCAATCGGTACGTCCATGTACAACGACTGTAATGGTGGGGAAGAGCGTCCCAGGAAGGAAAGGAAATCGTCGTGGGAGATGTCGAAGTCGGTGATAAGTAGGGTTTGTAGATTGGGCAGTGTAAGATATTGCAAAATGCATGCGGTGCTATGATGATCGCCATGTTTTCCGAGACGCAAACGTTGTAACGCATGTGTAACCGGCTCGAAAGTGTTCCCGATTGCGTGGATGTCCTCCTCGTAATATATATTGTCGAAATCGCACTCCACCAGGTCTGGAGAGGCGCGCAGTATTTCCACGCAGCCATCCGCATTAAAGAAGAAGGAGGGCATGTACGCAGTGCTGACGTCGCTTCCAATCTTCAAAGATCGAAGGTAGGGAAAGCGAATTGTGATCTTCTCGAGTTCCTCCCCAGACTCCAGGTACAACTCTAAATTCTGGAGCCGATGTGTGTGTTGGTTGAGCAAAACCTCGGTGCCTGGATCCAGGGTTCCGCGGAGGGATATCGTGAGTGGATGAGTTCGTGCACGTATAATCCAGGCTTCGAATAGTTTTTTGGCCTCTCCAGCTCGGAAAGAGTCGATCCGGATGGCGGCCCACAGGGATGGGGTAGACAACGCGATGTTCCTCCATAAATGGCATATTTTGAGGAATATAAGTGGGGCGCGGGATGGATGGGGTTGGGGAATTGTGGGGATGGATCGCATCAATATATCCGATGAAATTTCCAGAGGTAAACGTGTCATCGGGTCGAGGATGGCATTGAGGTCGGCACGGATGCCGCTCCTGGTCTGTTCTAAAGCTTTTAGAACATCCTTTTGCCTAGTAATAGCAGCCGAAAGCTCTTCAAGACGTGCCCGGAGGGCGGTTACGGACGCCATCCTGGAACTGGCGGTTCAACGTTGAACAAGCGAGGTACGAGCCTTCCACTGTTGGAGCGTCTGTCAAGGAGAGACTATCAACGTTGGTGGTAACGGCGGAAAAAGATGTGGTCGGCCTTGCACAATAGAAGCAAATATCCCAATGTGGATAACTCAACGCCAGGAATTTCATCTTGACGTCGAGCGAACGTAAAAAAATTGATATGTCGATATGGAGGATGATATAATCTGGTTGGAAGTTTATAGACTTTTTTTACACCCGAGGGAAGCAAAGTAGTGGATATGAATATCCCGATTCCCGAACCAAGAAATGGGAATCAAGTCATGTCGAACTCAACTGCATGTACAATGCAAGGGTTGTAGCGAGAGAAAGGCATAAATCCGGGAAAGAAACACATAAGGACGAGTACGAGGATCTTTGGAAGCGCACATCTCAGATCCATTTACTTTCCCGTGTACCGATGTGAATTTCCATCCCATCTGCTACAAGCTGCTGGAGGACTATGGCGATATCGGCATCGGGTTTATGTTCCATGCTCCCGTACCGGAAAAGAAGCCGGAAGGTTTGCATTTGGGACGAGTGAGATGCACGTCGAGCGGCGAGTGTTTTAACTATTTCCTCGTATTGAGCACGATCAGGGGTGTCGGTGAGGCCTTGAAGCGTGAGGTTCCGGAGATTGAGAAGAAAATGAGGAGGAGAGCCAGTGGCTAGTACCTCAAAGAATGATGTGATATTTAGTGAACGAGAATTGATCGGGAGCTTGAGATGTAGATCCGTCAGACTTGGGATAAGCCGAAAAACCCTTTCCGCCACCCTGCCAGACCCTGCACGACCTGCCGGGATCTCCATCTCTAATGATTTCAACGGGGGGGATGATCGAGTTAAAAATGCAAGGAACTGATCATGGCTGATGGTCAAGTGAAAAATATACAGGCTTTCCAAGGCGGAGAGTGTGAGGGACTTCAAAACGAGGGCGCTGGGGTCGAGATACAGATGTTTGAGGTTGAGATGCGTCAAATCCTCAGGTTCGGCATCGAAGACGCCGCCGTTCTCCCCTTCGTAGTGAATGTCATAAAACTTGCAATCGACAAGACCGGGGACGGCACGCAGCATCTCAAGAGATTCGCGGGCATCGAAGGAGTAATATTTCTCGATCCATAGGTTCCCACTGTACCCCGCTTCGCTATCGTCTGAGTCGTCACCGTTGTCGTGATCTTGCCCGATAAGCAAGGTTTTTAGGGAGGGAAGGGGTGTCTTCACTATATGCTCGAGGTGATCTGCGGATGGAAGGTACAGCTTCAAGTTCTGCACCTGATGCACATTTCGATGCATGGTCTGCCATATGCCTGAATTGTGGTCCCCGTGGAGTGAGATGGACAGGGGTCGGTTACGTGCACCGGCAAACCAAATATTCATCAGGCGTGTGCGGTTAACTTCTAGATCGTTTCGGTCCGACTCTCGGACGCGGATCGCAGCCCAGAGCGAAGGAGTGGAGATGGCGATTGTGCTCCAAGCACGGCATACGCCCATGAATACCATGGGTGCGGCATTCGGATCCGGATCGGGGATGCGGTCGAGGCAGCACATGAATATGTCCGATGATAGTTCTAAAGGTATCCTCTCCATCGGGTCCAGGAGGCGATTGAGATCGCTCTGAACACCGCTTTTCTTTTGTTCCAGGTCTCGGATTTTTGCCAGGTCTCTGGTCGTCCTGTGGCGGCGTATGGCCAAGGAAAGCTCCTCGATGCGGGCGCGGAGAGCGGTTACGGACGTCATTGAGTGGCGGTTGAGTTGGGAGTCGAAAAAGAGATGATGTTCCCACCATAACAGATATAAACAATGTAACCTCATTTGGATCACTCAAGAGTCAAAGTGTGGACTCGAGAGCAAGATAAATTGCCAGGAAATAATACGGCAGAAATACCGCCCTCGACTTTGATATTTGACTCCAGTGCTGCACCGCGCAAACAGAGATTTACCTGATTGAAGTGTAGATTCAAAAATGTTCAACGCAAGCCATACATCTGAAACACAAATGCATGCAATTCTGGAGAGAAACACAGGGAGCCGTGCAATGGGATGGGTTGCTTGACTACGGAGCGGATATGTCCACGATATTCTGAGGTTCCGGATAAGTTGAAAGATAACCGAGGCCGTCGAAAACGCACACCCGCACACAAGCCCGGAAAACGCTGCAGAGAAAGAGTATTAGAATAAATACGCGAATATTTCGGGACACTTTACCTCAGATCAAGTTTTTTCCCTCTCTGCCGATGTGTACTTCCATCCCATCTGCTACAAGTTGTCGAAACGCCACGATAATATCAGCATCGGGCTCGGCCGTGGTCAGGGACGACCAAAGAAGTCGGAAGGATTGCATCGGCGACTCCTCAGACACGCGCCGAGCGGAGAGTGAGCGGATCAGCTTCTCGTATTGCGGACGGCTGGGCGAGAAGATGGCGTGAATTTTGAGATTGCGGAGGTTGGGAATGAACTGCGTGGGGGAGCTAGCGGCTAGCACCTCCAGGAAGGAGTGATCCCAAAAAGAGATCGAGAGATCGAGGTCGTTTAGACTAGGGAGGAGTAGGAATACTCTTTCCACTATACTGTATGACCAATCAGTACCTCTCGGGATCTGAATCTTCAATGATTTTAACGGCAAGGAGGACCGAGTTAAAAAGGCAAGGAAGTCATCGCGAGGGATGGACAAGTCCCAAATGCCTAGGCTCTCCAAAGCGGGCAAGGTGAGGGATTGCAAAATGAGAGCGCTGCTGCCATTCAGTTGGAGATGTTTGAGATGGGAATGCGCCAACCCATCAGGTTTCTCGCCGACGACCCTCATCCCACTCTGTAGTTCACGGAACGTGCAATTGACAAGACATGGGGCGCCACGTAACATGTCAAGGCATTCTCTGCCGTCGAGGGAGTAAGACCCCGCTTCCCCCACAGCGTCGGGACCTTGGCCGACAACTAATGTCGTTAAGGAGGGAAAGGGTGTCGTAATCTTTCCAAGGTCATGTCCAGATGGAAGGTAGAGCTCTAGAGTCTGCACCCGATGTGCATTTTGACGCACGGAATCGCGTAGGTTTAGATTCAGGGGTCCGTGTAGTGCGATGGAGAGAGGCAGGGGAGCTGCACGACCAGCCCAACGGTCCATCGACTTCGCGAAGTTGGGACCTGGATATTCGGCGCAGATCGCGGCCCACAAGGACGGCGTGGAAATGGTGATTTCGCTCCATGAACGGCATACGTTCAGGAGTAGCAGGGGGGCATATTTTGCGTGGGGAAAGGGCTTATCGGTAGGCAGCGCAGAAATATGTCGGATGAAAGTTCCACAGGCAATCGTGCCATCGGGTCGAGGATGCTATTGAGATCGCCTAGAGCGTCCCTTTTCGAATTTTCCAGGTCTCGGAGAACCTCCTTTTGACGCGTTATAGCAAGACAAAGCTCATCAATTCGTGCGCGGAGAGCGTTTACGGAAGGCATCGAGTGAGGGTCGAGGAAGAAGAAGTAATATGTGCCAGCCTCCCATCATAACAGACCCAAACACTATATCCTCCGAGACATTTTGATCATTCTATGTCCGGAGGCTGGACTCGAGAGCAAAGAAATCGCCAGGAATGAAATATTACAGCAGGAAATAGCACCCTCAACTTTGATTCTTAGTGCACCACCCAAACGGGGAATTTACCGGATTGAAATGTAGACAGTGATGTTCACGACGCAAACATGCAATCCAAAGAAAATTATAGGGAAGCGTGCAATGAATCTGGTAGACTGTGGAACTGATATGTCTCGAGTTTCCGGACAGGAGAAAATAGTCGTCCAGAGTTGAAAGGAACTGAGGTCGTCAAAAACGCGCATCCATACAGTTGACAAGGGGCCAGGAAAGCTGCAGAGAGAAGATTAAAATAAATAGGCTGAGCCTTTGAAACACTTTACCTCAGACACCGTTATTCCGCTTGGTGCCCATGTGTACTTCCATTCCATCTGCTACAAGTTTTTTGAAACGCCACGATGATATCGGCATCGGGGTCGGCCTTGTCCAGGGACCACCAAAGAAGCCGGAAGGTTTGCATCGGAGACTGCCCACACACACGCCGAGCAGAGAGCGATTTGATGAGCTGCTCGTATTGCGGACGGGTGGGAGGGTATGCGGTGTGAATTGTGAGATTGCGGAGGTTGGGGATGAACTGCGTAGGGGAGCTAACGGCTAGCACCTCAAGGAATACGGGATTCGAAAGGGAGGTCGAAAGATCGAGGTCGGTCAGACTAGGGAGGAGCAGGAACACCCTTTCCACTATACTGTGCGACCAATCATTACCGCCCGGGATCTCAATCTTCACGATTTCAACGGGAAGGAGGACCGAGTTAAGAAAGCAAGGAATTCGTCGCGAGGGATGGTCGAGGCCGGAATGTCTAGGCTCTCCAAGGCGGGCGAGGTGAGAGATCGTAACATGAGGGCGCTGCTGCCGGTTACTTGCAGATGTTTGAGATTGGAATGCGTCAGTCTATCAGGCTTTCCGCCGACGACCGAACTCCCGTTATGGAGTTCACGTAGCGTGCAGTCGAGAAGATATGGAGCACCGCGTAAGATGTCGATGCACTCTCTGCTATCGAGGGAGTAAGACCCCGCTGCCCTCACATCTTCGTCATCTCGTGCGATAATCAATGCCTTGAGGGAGGGAAAGGCTGTCGTGATCTTCCCGAGTTCGTTTCCAGATAGAAGATGCAGCTCCAGAGTCTGCACCCGGTACGCATTTTGACGCACGGAGTCGCATAGGTCCAGATTCAGCCGGCCGCATAGGGTGATGGAGAGAGGAAGGGACCCTGCACGACAAGCCCAACGGTCCATCGACTTTGCGAAGTCGAGACCTGGATATTCGGCGCGGATCGCGGCCCACAAGCGCGGCGTGGAAATGGCGATTTTGCTCCATGAACGGCATACGTTGAGGAATAGCAGGGGGGCAAGTGTGGCATGCGGAAAGGGTTTATCAGGGAGACAGCGCAGAAATATGTCAGATGAAAGTTCCAAAGGCACTCGTGCCAGCGGGTCGAGGATGCTGTTGAGATCGCTCTGAATATCGCTTTTCCTTTGTTCCAGGTCTCGAAGGATCTCCTTTTGGCGTGTTATAGCGAGAGAGAGCTCGTCAATGCGTGCGTGGAGGGAAGCTACGGACGCCATGAGGCGGAAGATGACCAGCGACGCGAGGTTGGTGGTGGACTGGAGAAGGCCAGGTCAAACAAAGGCAAGCAACTCGATTGGGTCGACTTAGTAGTCTGATTACGAACGAATTTACAGTAAATGGGGTTGAGGGGAGGTGCAGGTCGGAGGGGTTAAGGAATATAATTTTTTCATGGACATGGAAGAAGTTCCAGAGCTTGGGAAGAATTATTGAAAGGATATAAGTAGTAGGTGTCGGGGTTTCGTACGTAAATACTATTTAATCAGACCGTAATCATGAATATGCGCACGATATTCCCGCTACCTTTAGGTACGGGTTCTTATAGGGCGCCCCATCAAAGTGCATTTTGGCGGACGATCACATTTTCGTCAGCCTTTCTGCGTAAGCGCCTATTCTCTCTGCCAAAATTCTCGGGCTTACCAGCCGAGCTGTATGCCGATAATTGCCGCCGAGGCACTCGTAAACATGCTGAGTCATCTCCTTGAAAACGAGAACTCAGCTCTTTGAAAACGAAAACTCAGCAGCCGCTTCAAAGAAAAATCTCATGCACCTAAATTACGCGAGGATGTTGAACAATCAGAAATCGAGCTAGAGAGTTGAACGGTCAAGTGTAATTTCCCGTGGCCCAATGTGAGCTGGTCGCGGTCGCGGGACGCCCGCGACGGCGACCGAGCGAGCGTTGGGCCACCATTATTTAATATTGATATATAGCATGGCCTTGAACTCTGTGCACAAAGAATTTTGGTGAAATTTGGCAAAGATTTGAAGTATACATCTACACAAAACTCAAACCAGCTTGAAAGGCCCCAACAATTAATTGGTAGCGGGCTGTGCCGCTTGTCGGCCTTACCCGCTTTATCGAGGGACAGCGTGGCTGAGGACCTGGGAATACGAGACATCAGCATCAACATGGGGCGAGATTGAAGCACAGTTACCTCAGACATAGTTTTTTCCCGACGGGCCGACGTGAATTTCCATCCCGTCTGCTACAAGCTGTCGAAACGCCACGATGATATCAGCATCAGGCTCGCCTATGCTCGTGTGCCACCAAGCAAGCCAAAGGGTCTGTATCCGCGACTGGCCTGCGCGTCGAGCGGAGAGTATGCTGATCAATTTCTCGTATTGCGCACGGGTAGGGGGGATATGGTTGGTGATTGTAAGATTATAGAGGTTCGCAAGGAGTTGCAGAGGAGAGCCAGTGGCCAGCACCTCAAGTGCCGGGAATTCCACCAGGGAAGACGCGATATCGAGGGCTGTCAGACTGGGGAGAGTCCGGAACACCCTTTCCACCGTACGTTCTGGCCAACCAGCATCTCTCGGGATGTGAATTTTTAATGATTTCAACGGTGAGGAAGACCGAGTTAAAAAATCAAGAAAGTGATCTGGAGGGATTCTCACGTCCCCCCAAATGACCAGGGTCTCCAAGGCAGGCAGGGTGAGAGAACACAAAATGACGGTGCTGCTGCCTTCTAGGTGCAGATGTTTAAGATTGGAATGTGTCAGCCCATCAGGCTGTTCGTCGTCGCCGAGGATCCAGTCACGAGTGACCTCATACACCGCGCAGTCGACGAGATATGGAGCACCGCGTAGCATGTCGAGGCACTTATTGCCATTGAGGGAATAAGACCCCGTGGCCCTCGCGGCGTCGGCACCTTCACCGATAATCAGCGTGGTCAGGGAGGGGAGGGGTGCCGTTATGTCCTCGAGGTCATCTCCAGATGGGAGGTACAGCTCTAGAGTCTGCACCCGGTGCGCATTTTGACACACTACGGCGCGTAGGTCGCGATTCGGCGGGCCGCATAGGGTGATTGAGAGAGGCAGGGACCCCGCACGACCAACCCAACGGTCCATGAGCTTTCCGAAGTTTACGCCGGGATGGTGGGCGCGGATTTCGGCCCACAGGGATGGGGTGGCAATGGCGATTTTGCTCCATAAACGGCATATGTTCAGGAACAGAAGGGGGGGGCGATTCACATGGGGAATGGATTTATCGAGCATGCAGTGCATGAATACGTCTGATGATATTTCCACAGGCAACCGTGCCATCGGATCGAGGATGTCGTTAAGATCGCTCTGAACATCACTTTTCGTTTGTTCCAGGTCTCGGAGGATATCCTTTTGGCGGTGAATGGCTAGAGAAAGCTCTTCAATGCGTGCCTGGAGAGCAGCCACGAATGCCATTCAGCGAGAGTAGATGTGGGTGGTGTGAGAGCGAGAGCAGCGCGTTATAACAAACACAAACACATATCCTTATTTGGACAACTCAACGCCGGAGACGAGGGAAAGAGCAACGTTAAATACTTCGTTGATTAAATTTTCATAAAGAATCCCCTGATTCCTGTCCAGTGAAACCCAGACATAAATATGGAAGTGCGGATCCATAGCTTCCCGACGCTGCGACGCAAAATGTACATAGAATTCTGGGACAAAACAAGGCAAAGGGGCATTGTGCATCACTGATAATCTGATCGGGCGATATCGGATGATTTTTTGAACCATGAGCAACGAGTATGCCAAAGTTGAGAGGGAATCGAGGTGTCGAAATGAAAATCCAAACACACAGCCAAGGACTCGAAGGAGTAAACCTGAGCCATAGCCCTAAAATATAGACTAATAGCCATGGCTCTAGCCATGGGAACCATTGTCAAAAAACATGGAGCTAGCCACCCGGGTGGCTACAGCCATGATGCTGCCCCAGGGGCTCCCCGGGCTCCTTTGGGTTGCCTGGGGGGGGGCCATTTGTACCTGTTTGCTGGTGATCGGTGTCATGAATCAATCAAAAAACCCTCGATTATTATTCCTCTCAATTGATGGGCACCCCGAATGATGCTCGCGCCCATTCCCACGTATTTCAGGTATCCCGATTTGTTCATTGCACCCGCCATCGGCATGCGCTGTCGGCATCCTTTACTCGGCACCTCCCGCTCCTCGATTTGTCCATTTGCACCCGCCATCGGCATGCGCTCTCGGCATCCCTTCCCCGGTACCTCCCGCTACCTCTACCCGATAGGTCCCGGGCTACGCCTCTTCTTCCCGCACGCGCCAAAATTAACAGCGCCCGCCCCAGACACCTCTCTTCTTTTCTATCTCAATTCCGACCCTTTCACGCACCGCCCGGCCACCCAAACGCGCTACAGGACGCATTATTTACCTCTGTTTATGCGACATGGCCTCGCCGGCTTCCTGCCGGCACGATTACCCCTCCTCCTGCCACCTCTCGACAAACTGTACACATGCCTAGTACGCGCCCTGCATTCATGTAAATACCCTGATTAATTCCATGCCCGGAATCGGTCTGTACCGCGCGTTGTTTACATTTGTTTACTTTCCGTGTCCCCAGGTCCTGTTTCTCCTCCGCTCCTCCTCCGCTGCCAGTCCCAGCTTCCATTCCACCCGTCGCAAATTCCAATTTAATCCCGATGAATCACCCATTCCATTCCATTCCGTTCCGAACTTTATTCCAAAATCTCGCCCCCCGGACCAGCCTTCTCAGTAAAATACCACCCATTCACTTATTTTCACTGGGTACCTTGCCGAGCGGTTATCGCGGTAATTAGTAAAATCTCAGGTAACTGTTGAATTTGGCTGACTTAGTTCGGACCCGGCGAGTCGTACCCTTTTTTTCATCTTTCACTCGACATTCCATTTCTTCTAAGTGCACAACGAAAAAACCCAAGACAATAATCCAATAACACACAGAGGAAAAGCTTGTACATTGAACAACTGCGCTATTGACAGATGACTCAAAATTTGCGCTTGAACATCTCGTAGTAGATTGCCATCCCTTCCATCATCCAGCCCACGTCGGCGACTGCTGCTTCCCACGCACCTCGATGCTCAGCGTCCTCCACGACCGCACAACCCCAAAAATACAGGGATGCCACGACGTTGAGGAGGCCGTTGACGCCCCAACGATACATTTCGCCCCACTCCTTCCCATCCACGCCGTAACTCTCTCCGACCACCCACTTCCCATCTGCCCCCTTCTTCCTCCAGCCGGGCTGCAAGGAGTCCCACCACGCCTGCCACAGCCCAGCATACTCCACGGGATCGGTAACCTCGGTGTCGGCGTGCCGCTTCCCGCGGGACCGGGCTACCCATGCCCCCACCTGTTTCGGCCGGCCCTTGGTCGACAGATTCTTGCCCGAATTCTCGAAGCGTGACGCGTCTTCCATTCGCGTCCAAGCGCTCAGCACCGCGTGGAAATGCCACCCGAGATCCACCGCCGTCATCTGCGCATGTGCGTTCACAAACCACGCCGCCGCTTTCGCGGGGCAGGCCACGACTGCAGAACCTGCTGGCGTGGACGATGCGTACGCGAGAGCCGAGGATCCGAGTGCCGCCCCAGCTGCGGCAGACAGTGCAGGCGCTCCTGCCGGCACTAGGGGGGATGGCGCTGGGGATAGTGCTGGCGCTGGCGCCTGTGTCGAGTTCGGCGATGGCGCGGGCGAGCCCTCCTCGTTGTCTTCGCCGGAATCCGTGTTGTCCACGTCCATCCCCGACGCGATCCCCCCCTCCTGACCAGCCACCCTGCGAGAAGACCTGCGCGTCGCTGGCGCCCCCATCTCCTTGCGTTCCCGAGGCTTTCGCGCCTTGCCCCCTTTCGCCCCACCACCCTCTGAATTCAGCAGCGGCGCCCACAGCGCCTTAAGCTCCGCCATCGCCTGCTGATTCCTCGCTACGGTGCGGTTTCGACGTTGCTCGTATGACAAGTCCTCATCTGCGCGCTCATGCAGCGGCGTCTGCGCAACCCTCCGCCGGTTAAGCTCTGCCGGTGACAGCTCCTCCTCAGGCTCCTCTTCCTCGAGGGGGCTCGGTGGGCTTGGCACAGGCGACGTCGGCGGCTGCGTTGAAGTCGTGGGCTGGGCGTCGACCTGAGATGCCACGGGCTGGGATGGCATAGCACCTGGCGCGGCCGACGTTCGCGACTGCATTGAAGTGGCGGGTGGGGCGGCACCCTGAGATACCGCGGGCTGGGATGATGTGGCACCGACCGGCTTCCTCTTTCCCTTCTGCTTCTCCTTCCCCGTCCCTTTCTCCTTCTCCTTCCCCTTCCCCTTCCCCTTCCTCCTCCCCTGCGCCTTCGTCATCTCACTCGACTTCTCGACCCTCCGCTTCTTCTTCACGTGTGCTCCTTCCTCCTCGTCGGAGGAACCTGAAGCAGACCCAGATTCCGACTCGGAGTCTGAATCCGACTCAGAGTCAGATTCGGAGTCTGAGTCAGAGTCTGAGTCCGAGTCGGCGTCCGGTTTCCCGCCGTCGATCCTGTATTGTGCTGAGTCGAGCATCGCGGTGTCGGGTAGGGCTGCAGCAGCACAATCCTCTTTCGCTACCAGCACTGTCAGACCGGATACACGTCATCGATAGATAGCCACGTACTGTATGCTGTTTTCAAATAGTCGATCATGAAGCCCTGGACGTGTTCCTTGAAGCGTGGCTTGTCCCATTGTCCCCAGTGCTGCGCAAGGGATGTCTGATTCCGCCCGTAAGACACGCTGGACCATAAAGCTAAGCGAGGACATTTGAAAACTAATCTTGCGACGTACTGCACTGTGCGAAGTTCTCCGCCCAACTTCGGCATCGGCCCGCCTAGGATCACCGTCGCGTGCAGCCCCGTGTGGTCGTGGAGGCCCTGCAGAATTGGGCCCAGAAACTCGCTGAGCCCTGTGATACACCTGCAATTCGACCCGTCAGATATGAGTGACGATAATCAAATTAGCACCTGCTTACCTTTGGCGGGCCTCTGGAGTCTTGGAAGGCGGCTCCTTCAGAGCTTTGACGTACGCCGCCCTAGCAGCAGCTGCCTGCGTCTTCGCTCGGGATGCGAAGCCTTTCTGCTCGCTTGCCGGCAGCGCTTGAAACAAGCTGCGCGCAACCGCGGCGCGGAACGGCGCCTTGGGTACTTTGCTTGTCGTCATGCCCGCAGCCTCTGCTTCCGCCCATTGTTCCACCACAGCCGGGGCGATCTTCTCTTGGTAATCCTCCTTCATGAACTGCTGGAACGCTTGCAGCGCCTTTGGTGGAGCGTTCAAGCCAGAGAGTTTCGCGAGAAGTACTGCAAAAGGGTCTCGAGTGGGGTCTAGGCTAGCTGAGGCACGGTGCTTGCGAAGGCGGCGGACACGGTATGCAAACCATCGACGAATGCGCTATGCGTGAGTGAGTGACAGTAACAAAATGACCCCCTGTCACGTACCGTGTTCAGCAACTTGATGCGCGCGTGCTTCTGCGCCTCTTCTTCCTCTGTCAATGTCTCCTTGGCCACAACGGCGGCTGGGTCCCAGTCACGCAACACAGGCTCATCGCTGTCTGCTGTCCGCCAGTCCACCCGCGCGTGAAACTCATTACACACTGCTTTCCAATACTTCCGCTCCTCACGCCACCCCTGGTCCAGCGCCGCAGTGTACTTGTCAAAGTGTGGCCGCAAGATTGTCTCGCGTGCGCCCTCAGCCCAAAGGCGAAGATTCTTTCGCTCGCCTTTCGGCACCCGGTTTTTTGTGCGCTTTCTGGTAGGCATTGCTCTGGAAAGCACCATTAGTGTCGGCGCGCGCCTCTCTTTCGAACATACATCTCTGTCTAGGCTGCTTGATATTGCTGTGGCTGGGACGCTGTTCTCGTGGTGCGCTTTCAAGATCTTCTTTAGTTGTCTCTTGTTTATGCTTTTATCGACGCTAAGTCATCTCTCCACATTTTCACGTTCCTGTCCATGCGACACCATCAAATCGGACTCTGAAACCTTGCCCTATAAAATCCACATCTCTCCTCTTTTCGTTCCCCTCAAGCCCCATCTTTTACTCTCTGATGCACTCCCACCCGTCTACTTCTCCTGGAACAGAGCCTCAACCCTCCGTCCCAGGAGCGGCAATGCCCCAGAGCAGCGATGGTTCGTTCAATCCGTCCCCCACGTTTCCTGCAACTAACATCTCCCTCAACCTCAGGGCCTGCCGTCGCTGCCCTCCAGAATGTCTTGGCTGCCATGGCCACATTCACCCAGGGCAAGTTCCCCTCGTGCACTTTAATTCAGTACACATAACTTATCTCTTCCCCCAGCGTCTCAGGCAGCTCTGCCCGCCCTCGCTGCCTCCCCTGCCCCCGCTGTCGCGGCGGGTAGCACTGCCACCCCCGCCGTTGGCTTCCTCACCCGCGGGCCTTGGGTCGTCGGCTCTCTCTACCAGGTCGTGCCTACCGGACCCCTTATCGCCATTGCGGAAGAAGCGACCGTGGTCGACGAGGATCGCTACTGGTACTGCATCACGCGCGGTCGGTATGTTGGGGTCACCCTCGCTCATACTCTCGCGGTCGGGGCAGTCTCTGGTGTTTCCCGCGGCTCAATGAAGGCATACAAGACCCAGGCCCTCGCCGTGGCAGCCTTCAACGATATGTTCGCGTACAACATGATCGCTATCCTGGCGTGAAACTGGTGAGTTGCTCTCTCCGCCTTCCGTACATATTTTCCCAACCCTGAACTCGTATCACTCGTCCAGGTCATTGGTCCACCGCCTGCCCACATATTTAGTCTGCTCCATTTGTTCGTAGTCGCGTAGCTCCAAGTTTGAATTCACGTCCTGGTGTGGCATATTGTGTCTGATTGTGTCTACCGTCATCAATCGAAGCATTCCATCAACCGCAGAGTCTAAGTGGGGCCATGCTTCTTTGTGATGAACACGAAGATCATCTCCGGAAACACGCGGATCTTACCGGCCGGGCCGCCCACACCGTCTCGCATGTGTATTCACTCTTTCCTCACTCTTTATTTCTCAAAAAACTCCGCATCCCCTCCTGCATAACCCTCCAAATCTCAATAGCTTCCTCCTGCCACCCCCCGTGCAAAATAAAGAGATGGATACGCCGGATAATTCTAATCAGCAATCATCTTTCGGCAAACTTCGGTCTCGTCGGCTAACAGCTGATGTATGTACTCTTTTTCGATGATGCAATGGTTGGGCAGGAAGTCCGTTTTTCGGACTTCCTGCCCAACCATTGTGTCATCAATCCTAATAATAGCCTCCTCCACTGTGTTTATCGTAATTCCATACAAGGGTTGCTGAATAGCATTCCATGATGGCGGGTTGTTGAATAGCAGCAACCCCCATACATGGTGCTGATTAGGATTATCTGGATACGCCTCCGCATCAATCACGGTTGATCACAGCAGATCTTCCATCTTGATGGGAAAACCGGATGCTATTGTTATCGTGGCTCTCGCCAGCTCTCGCCTCGATGCCCAACCTTGCGCCTCGCACTCTTCCCTCATGACTGCCCTCGATGACTCTGCCGAATATGACGACCCCACCTTTTTGACACTCCTCAGCGGCCTCAACCTCGATGAGTTCACTCAAAACCAGCCGTCCGCGGCTGCATCACAGCCCCCAAGCCCGACGCGTACCCCATCACCTCAACCCCCAGCCTACTCTGCTCATCGCCAACACCTTTCCCTCTGTCCGCTCTCAAACATATACCTCCCCTGCAGCCAGCGCAACGGTGTACCATTACAACTCCCCCTCCCGCCGTGGACACACCACTGATTGGTATGTAACCCACCTCTCATCTCCCTCTCTCTCATCCCGTCATACCCAGGTCCATCGCGGGCAGCGCTACCCAAGGTGTCCCCCGCGCCACAGTATACACCATTCATCAGCACCCCAGCCCCAGCAAGACGAAGCCTGCAAAGAAAGCTGCCTATGTCGTCTTCTGCGGCCGCCGCTGCGGAGTTTTTCTGACGTGGTGAGTGCCAGTTGTTCACGTCGCCCCCCATCTCATGATCTCTTTCAACAGGCGTGAAAACCAAATCGCTCGTGTCGGGAGTCTCCAATTGCATCTTTCGCGGATACGCCTCCATCGACGAAGCACATGCCGCCTTTGCGTACGCCCAAGCGCGGGCGTGGACACGCATGTCTGGGGTTGCCGCGCCCGCCATCCCCGTCCTCCCCCAACCTCACCACGCGTTCGAGGCACGGAACCCTCTCAACGGCGCTGAACAATTTGATGGCCGCTGGTATGTCGTCTATCGCGGCATCCGCCCTGGCGTATATCGATCCCAGTGAGCGCCCATCCCTCCCTAGCCTTCCTTCCCCAGCCGATACCCCCATTTTCAGCCTCGAAAGCCAGCTCAATACCGTGGGCATCCGTGGCTCCCTGCACGAGTCCATCGCTGGTGAACCTGCCGCGCTGGCCAAGTACGCAGCAGCCGCTCGCCGGGGAGACACTGCTGTCCTTTCCCCTCCGTACACTCCTGCCGGTGCCCTCGACAACGACCCCTTCCGGTAGTATTACTCTGTATTGTACTTTCGTCTGTATCACTTTCATCTGTCGTTGTGTATTGAAAACATTGTTACCTGCCACAAACGGCCCCGTAAGCATTGAAACAAAAGCTTCAATTCTGGTAACCTTCGACATTCTGGTGAGCTCCAACACGCTGCGAGCTCCTGAACTGCCCACAAATAAATATGAACTGCCCACCTAATATGCGAGCCTGCGAACTGCTCACGCCGGGAGTTCCCGGTCTGCCCATTTCCCTAGTCCCTCCATTGCAGAAACAAAATGTGAAGAGGCAGAACCGTTCTGATCTATCTATACTCCAACATATAACTCGGACAACCTCCCAACATTTTCCTTCCATTTGTAACAATTTCTATAGGCGATCACTGGTGCGAACTTGTCACAAAATATGCGAGCCTGCGAACTGCTCACGCCGGGAGTTCCCGGTCTGCCCATTTCCCTAGTCCCTCCATTGCAGAAACAAAATTTGAAGAGGCAGAACCGTTCTGATCTATCTATACTCCAACATATAACTCGGACAACCTCCCAACATTTTCCTTCCTTTTGTAACAATTTCTATAGGCGATCACTGGTGCGAACTTGTCACAAAATATGCGAGCCTGCGAACTGCTCACGCCGGGAGTTCCCGGTCTGCCCATTTCCCTAGTCCCTCCATTGCAGAAACAAAATGTGAAGAGGCAGAACCGTTCTGATCTATCTATACTCCAACATATAACTCGGACAACCTCCCAACATTTTCCTTCCTTTTGTAACAATTTCTATAGGCGATCACTGGTGCGAACTTGTCACAAACACGCTTCTCACACACTCTTTCACATCCACTACTGCGACCTGACCCAACTTTTCATCTCAATTGTGTTCCTCAGTCTTCAACTTTCACACTCACCCGGAATATCATTCAGCTGATCATTCTTCACATCCCAGTCAAGTAAACTA
This sequence comes from Mycena vulgaris, assembly GCA_029204335.1. Classification (NCBI taxonomy): domain Eukaryota; kingdom Fungi; phylum Basidiomycota; class Agaricomycetes; order Agaricales; family Mycenaceae; genus Mycena; species Mycena vulgaris. The sequence continues at coordinate 126,062 of JARGYA010000340.1, forward strand.
CACACAACATAACCCAATCTCCGCACAAATCCCTTGTTGCCGTCGCGAACTTGTCACAACTTCCTCTCGCCCCGTCTGTACCCCCTGCTCGCCATGCCCGCTCAGCCTCATTATCCCACGTGTTGCCTCTTCGCCGGCGATCAGGCTTCCTTAATCCCGAACATCGAAATTCTGTCGCCTCTCCAAACCACTCACCACGTGCCGAGTTTTCCTCCCCTGCGAACTCACCACACACCCGTGTGGTTGAATTCCCCGCCCAGGTCAGAGCACAGGCTCAGCTTTTTCCGCCCCATACCATCCCGCTGCACAATTAGTCCTGTTTTTCAAGCTAGCTCACTCAATTTATATTGGCACCCTCGCCCTCAGAACGCGTCAATTTCTCCCAGCACTGGGGCGAACTGCCCATGCACGTCAATAATGCAACTAGCCGACATCAGCTTGCGGTGCAGTGTGGCTTGTGTCATGGTTTGTGCTGTTTAGCTTGATACCTCTCATGACCCGCCCCACCCCCACTCCAATCCCACATACCCTATCCCGCCCACCCCCCTACCAGAGCGATGTGAGCACCCATCGCATTTTCACTCCCCGTGTTTCTCACCCCTTCCCAGGACCCGAGCGCCGGAAGGCCCGCAATGAGAAAGCGCGGTTGCGCATGGCTCGGTGCGTGCCCCCGCCGTTTTTAAACTGTGCTCACCTTCTCCTTGTCTCCAGCAAGCGCGCGGAACTCAAAGCTCGCCCTGCCGAGGAGCCAAAAAGCCGCAGCGGAGCGCTCCCGGGCCTATCAAGCCACCTATCGTGAAAAGTGTGTTACTAAGAATCTCGGGATGCTGCCCCATCTTACGTAGTCCAGAAAACCGAAGAGATCTGAGGATTTGGGAAGCCCAGCGCCGTCTTTTGTGAGACTCTTGCGCGCCCCCATTGTCCCGCTCGCTGACACCTTGACCAGAATTTACAAGGAGAAATACGGACCGGAAGCCTACCAGGTGTACGCGAAAGCCAGGTACGACCGCAAGAAGAGGGCTATGGCCGGGCGCGCGCAAGGAGGCATATCACAGCGGCGACGACACCGGCAACGATGACAGCGCTGATGGGGGCGCTGATGGCGCTGACGGATGTGCACGTGGCGTGCTGTCATTCTCTTCATCTTATCTACGACCGCCTTGAATATGCCCTCCTGATTTGCGAACAGTGTGTAATTGGAAGAAGTCAGCGAGCCGCAATGACAATCAACCCAATTAATATTTTTGCGCAAGTCACGGAACTAGCGAGTACTACACGAAAATCTCATGCATCTTACTGAACGACTTGAGCCCATTAACGCCGAGTCCTTCACGCCGGTTCTTCCATGCGACAAGCTCCTCCACAGACATGAACTGCTCCCACTCTGTATCCGAACGCCCGCCCTTGTCCACCCAACGCATCACGCCCGCATTGCAATACTGGCGGAAGAAGAACCGAGGTCTCCCGTGGAGCAATGGCGGCAAAAGAGAAGCGCTTGGTTGCCCCCCGGGATTAGCAGTGTCGTGCCAGGGCGTACTTCTACCATCGTTTTGTCGTCCCAGGAGATAAGGTGACCCCTCGCCGTGTGGTCGTTAAGTGCCGAGCACGGTGTGACGGCCTCCATCAGGTGGTACGTGGCCTCTTTGTTTTTTTGGGCGGAGGAACCGTCAGACAGACTGACCTTGCTGGTGGTAAAAACAGAGTGGGCAAAGCTGGGTATGCGATGTGCCTCTTGACGAGCTCGCCAACAGTGGTGGCAGCGAGCGCGTACCCCCGTGGCGCGAATTGTTCGTACAAATCTGGCGAGGGGAAAGTCAACACTCTCGAGCGCACACAAAGGACGCGCTTACGATTCTGGTAGGCCGAGAACACTTGTGAACGACTCGGAGAGCTTGATAAGCCGCACTTCATGATCATTGGCGGCGGTGTTGACGATCTGATGGGGCGCCTACAGATATCATTAACCACTGTGCTCGTAAGGATGAAGACACTTACCGCGTATTCTTCCCCGAAGCCAATCCCGAAACGGACATGAGACTCGCCCTCACCAAGATGTGTGAAATCGCCGTTGCGCGGCCAAGCGCCGAAGATCTTGCAATGCCGCGGTGTTCAGCTCTGCCCACCAAGCCATTTGGCCCTTCGGCGCGCCGGCGATTACCGCCATCACGTAGTCGTGGTTGTCGATGATGGGGCGGGGCAAGCTGGAGAATGCAGGCAGAATCAGCAGGTGCGCCCAGTGAAAAATAAAAGTCAAGCTCACTCGTTTGGCAAGGTGTGCACGGCATACCCAATCCGCATGAGGGCTTGCGTGCGGTACACTCCCGCGTCGGTGCTGTCGCCTACGCGGCCCGCGTCGCAGACGCCTCGAACGGCGCGTGGCGCGTTCAGCCGCCTCTTGGACTGGCGCGCTTTGCTGCGCGCTTCTTGGCTGCAGCCTTGCGCGCGTGCTCGGTCGCAAGCTGTTCAGTGCGCAGCGATTTAAGAGCCTCTGCGCGTTGTTTGTCGCGTTTGGAGTAGGTGATCAGGCGCGGGCGATGGGGAGTGTGGGGGCTGCTCAGCCGTTCCACGGGGACAGGGGCGTCACCGCCGCTGTCACTGTCACTCAACTCGTCCGATTCGGAGTCGGTCTCTGGGTCGGAATCATGGGACAAGGGGCGGCCTAGCGCGGGTGCACATGAGCGGGACGGCGGTACCTATGTGCTATCAATTTCAGCCAACCACACGTCGTGGGGGAGGACTCACATTGCCACGATACACGGGATCGTTATCCTCGAGGTGAATGGTGATCTTGTGCTGACGCAACAGGGATTCGCCCAAGCTGAAGGGTCGTTGAGTGCGGACAGCCACACCCATGGCCTCCCTGGAGAATGTGTAACCTGCGTCGGAGCGCCCACTGCGTATGTCTCTGAAGACGGAAAACCAGTCGTCCATTTGCACTGGCGGGAATGGGATGAGGATGAAGTGGGAACGGTCGGCACCCTGGGGGTAAAAATTATTCCGTGGAACAGTATGGTGCGCCTGCTTGGCTACAGCCATGCCATGTCCATCTCTGATCAATTTTGACTCTTCACAACATCACAGCAGGGTCCAGCGCGTGTGCGGTGGCTCGCGATTTACTTCTAGCCCAACTCGATCCTTTTGTCAGCGCCGCATCGGGAGAGATCTCAGATCGCAGCTCGCATAGCTTGCAGAGTCTGCTGCTTTGTAGTTCGCACTCATCCCCCCCAAATCCCCCCCCCACCTGAGCCAATTTGCTTCTCCCTCTCCGCATGCCTGTCATCCCGGAACCCGACCGCGCTGTTAAAGTTGAACAGCTGCAGCTGGACCCGGCCCAGATCATCGACCTCGACAGCGATTATGACGACCGCGAGGACGAACACCAAATTCCGGCTCTGGAGCCCGAGGAACTCGACGACGACAAACTACCGGAGTTTGAGGTACAGGATTTTCGGAAGTGCAGGAAGGGTACGCACCTCGGCGTCGGTGTTCTTTACAGCTCATGCTCACGTTGTTATTGTGTCAGTCATAGATTACCAGTTCCCAACTCGGCGTATAAGTGGGGCGTTTCCCGGGTCGGCGATGTAGGCATTTTTCGATCTTTCGTCTTCCCGTCCTCACCTAAGCCCAGGGGCGAGTCCTACAAGACCCTCGACACTATCTTTAACACCAGCTTTTTCGCCGCAAGCTTCTGCCACCCCCCCACTCTGTCGTATGACTTGGTCTGCCGGTGGGACGGCAAGGGACTGGAGGCACTCCCTCGTTTCCACGAGCTGAGCCACCAGCCATCATGTCGCCATCGCGGTGCGCTCACCGATGGAGAAGGTATCGAACGTGGATACACCAACACCGAACAGATTGAGCACTGTTGGACGGAACTCGAGCCAACTCTTCCGATGAGGTGCACCAAGCTGCACCCCAGAGTCCTGTACGTCTCACGATCGCGTCTCACATCCTCACTGCTTAATATTCTCTCCATGGACCAGGCGTGCCAAACTGTAGTATGTAGATTAGTGCGAGGTCTGCCATCAGCTTGCAATTTAATATGGTCCCCACTTTGAGCGCGGCCCATCAATTAAATAAATTATTTGCCTTGGTCAAAGAAGCATGAACAGTCTAGGGATGGACCGGGCTCAATTGAAATTTGCCCGATGCGGCAGATCACAGAAATGGGGAGTTTGCACATGGGAAGGGTTATTACCTCCGGTTTCCACTACTTGCATTGCACTCGAAGCAGCTTCTGATGTGGGGCAGTAGATCAGAAAGTGGAAACGACGTCGGATTTACAGAGCGGCACACAATAATTTAACGAAACATAGGTGGAGGCTGGCGACTGTTGGGCAAAGAAAATATCCCGATGGTGTAACTGCCCGATGGTGTGACTGGGGAGTCGGGAGGTAAATAAAGTGAGGGCCCCATCAGCGCACTCCATCAGAGCCGTCGGGCGAGGGCGGCGTGCGTGATTGCATTCCATGGTGAGTTCCTTAGAAAGATCGGGGTGCGCGTGTGATGGCATGGTGAGTTCCTTGGAAAGATTGGCGGTCGTTCGTTTGGAAGATTGCGTGATGTATGGAGCATGTGTGGTGAGTTTCCAGGCCCTTCTTTTGATTGGCGGAAGCGCAGTTCGCGACACGGTCTAATTTCCGGGCTAGGGAGTGAGCGATGGGAGCTCCTATAAGCAGGTTTTCGTTTCTTACCTGCCATCTGGTGTCCCATGTCGACCTCTCCTGCCGACCCACACTCCAGCATGGACCCGTACACCATTGCGGACACGCCTCCCCGCCCAGGCTCCGCATTCAATCCGTTGCTCGTGGACACGCCGCCCCACCCAGGTTCAGTGGTCAATCCATTTGTCGTGGCTGACACGCCTCCTCGCGCGTCGAGGAACGAAACTGCAGGTGAGTTGCATTTTTGATAGCGATGAATGCTGGGCTAATGGGTGGGATATATCAGCTAAACACATTATTTTCAAAGGCCCCCCGTCTGCCATCGTCCAACACACGAGAAGAGGTGACCCCGACTTGGACGCCGTTCGTTCTCGCATTCACACACTGGAGGCGTGCATTCTCAATCCGGGGCCCGAGCACTTCCCGGCAACACCCGCCGATTCCTCCCGCTCGGGCGCTGCTTCCTCTCGTTCAGCGACTGGCCGCAACTACGGCTCAGGTCTCGGAGGGCGCGCAATCCTCGCGTTGGAGGCCAGCATCGCCGCCAATCGAGCGTCAGCTGAGGACGAGTCGAGTGCAGACACGGTGCGCCGCCGCAAGGAGGAAAAGCGGGCTGCTCGCCATGCTGCCTACCGCACCCGCGATCGGAGCGTCGGGGGCCTTGTTGTACCGGGTGCACCTGTTCCAGTACCTGCTGGCTCCGCGACCCGCCGGCGTCCTCGACCCTCCGTGGTGGTGAACGGAGCGCGTGAGTTGCGCTACCATCCCCTCACTCGTCGCGACCTCTGGGTCGACGGCAGGGGCCCGGCAGAGCAGGCAGTCATACCCGGGACAGAGCACAACATGTGCAGCATCTGCCACGGCGTCAAGTCCCATCCCGTGTCGTACGTGAATCTCATATCGCGCTCACCTATAACTTTATTTACTTACCTCCACCATAGATATGTTTGTGGACATAGCCACTGCTACGCGTGCGTCAGGGTTTGGCTGCAGACACAGTGGACATGCCCAGATTGCAAGACAGTCATGCATCGCCCCCCTTTCCGCCACTATCCCGAAGAAGCGAACATTGCCTTTCAGTATCCGGGGTGGCGGGATGAAAGTAGTGTCGATTACAGCTTTGAGGGTCTCACCTTCCCTCATCCGACGCGGCGTAGTATTGTGGCCGATAGCCCATAGATAGCCTGTAGTCTGATTATGAGCGCGACGCCAAAGAGCGTCAGGAAAATGGGGTGGAGGGATCAGCGGTGTTCCGGCCCGGCCTGCTGCGATCAATCAATCAATTATTTGCCTTCCGTTACCGTCTACTGTCTCTGGGCGCGCAAATTGCGGGACATGTTTACACTCCACAAGAATGGCGGGTCTCAAGATATTGGAACGTTCATAAGCCACATTAGGGAGGTTTGAGCCGAAGTTTGTCGGATTCGGGGGCTGATCTTGGCAGAATTAGTGGATACGGACTGATTACAGCTTGTGCTTAGCGCGCGAGGGCAGAGGTTATTTTCACCTGTGATCTATCCCAAACACACGGTCAGTCTCACCCTCTCCGCTGCAATCCCCTCCACTGCAATCCTCCTCGCTGCAATGTCTCATGGCGGCCGCCCCAAGGACAGCATTGATGTGGACGACGACAACGACTTTCTGGATGAGAGGACGCTCACCGGGGACCGCGGGATATACCTGTCGTCGGATGGTCAACGCCGGACAGAGGAGTTGATGAATGTTAGTCACAAGAAACGGCGGCTAGAGCCCAGCGAGCTGTGTGATTCCTTTGCGGAATGGATCCTGGGGGCGGACGATGACTTTTCAGAGGAAGGAGTGCACCATGCGCCAGTTGAGCCTGCGGCCGTCATGGGGGACGACCCGGCATCAGTGCTGGGGAAGCGCAAGGAATACGCTAGCACGGTGAGTGGGAGCGCGGTGCTGTTTCGATGTGGGCTGATCTGGGTTTTGGACAGACAAATCCAATGTCGTTCTTCAGGCCACTGAAGGGGTTTTTTTTGGACGAAATTCTATGGCACGAGGGACTGGGCGACGCCATCGACAAGCAAGAATGCGCGCTTTGCGAGAAGTCATTGTCGAGCGAGACGGCAGCCCGCATTTTCAAGTGCTATGATTGCGGGCAGTTCCTGCAGTGTGAAGGATGCTGCATATCACATCATGCGCGTACTCCCCTACACGTCATAAAGGTGCGCCTGCTTTGGTTTCTGGCTGGTGAATGAGTTATTTATCGGGCTTCTAGGAGTGGAACGGGACGTTCTGGGTGCCCTGCACGCTGGCTAAGCTTGGTCTGGTGTACCAGCTCGGGCACGGTGGCTTTCGCTGTCCTTTCCCAGACGACGCGACACATTCCTTGACGGTTATCGAAGCCCCAACAATCCACCGGGTGACGGCTCGGTACTGCAAGTGTGAGAAGTCTGACGACGCGGACAATTTGGAACAGCTGATGCGGAATGCGTGGTATCCCGCGACCGTCACGGACCCGGGGACCTGCGCAACTTTTCGGAGTCTCGAAGCGTACCGGCTGTACAATGTCGTGGGGAACATGAACGTTCGGGATTTCATCACGGCCCTCGAGCGCGTTACGGATACAACGGCGTCAAGCGATATGACGTGGCTGCCGGTGTGTTAGAGAATCCTGAGTGAGGACTGTACTGATCTTAGTCTAACAGGACCGATACAAGCAGTTCCAGCGTATGGCACGGCAGTGGGCATTTCTAATGCGCCTGCTGCGTGCCGGGTGCGGGCATAGTGCTGACGGCGTCGAGAGCACGAAGTTGGGGGGCTGTGCGGTGATCTGCTGGGCTTGTCCGTACGAGGGCCGCAATATCCCAGAGGACTGGCGGGATGTGGATCCAAAATTTCAGTAAGCTTTTTTCTCAATGGCCCTGAACGAAGATTAATTGTCTACAGATTTCTCTACATGCTGCTACTCGCGGTCGACGCTAACTTCCGGTTGAAAAACCGGATGCGCGCAAACGAGATCGACGACCCGGCACTGGGTCCGGGCTGGGGCTACTGGGTGGAGCCGCGCAAGTACAAACGCCATCTCAAGAGATATGTGAACGAGAAGGACGTATGTGGCTCTGTTTGGCACCGCTGATTTGTCAGCTGACTGTCAAATCAGGTCAGCTCATGTATCGCTTTCGCCGCCCTCCTCCAGAAGGACACCCGCTTGACGACTGGCCTGCGTGTTTCAGGGGTGGGGGGATGTGTGTGCGCGCGCCATGAATGTATGAGGCCAAACGGGCTCGGAGACCTCCAGAAGGGAGAACGGTACGTCGCTTGGATTTGGAGTGCAACGAGTCTTACGCATGATACAGATATGCAAACATGGACTTCATCGTTATGTCCGCACTCGCGGGCTTCGCCCTCATATGGCTTACAATCTCGTACGACATCGCATGTCAGTGGAAGACGCATCTGGCCGCCCGCATGCAAAAACTGCCGGCCGACATGCGACTGCCCCTCGACACTATCAAAATCCAGTGCGCGTTGCCTGTATGGCATGCGGCGTCTCACAATGAGGCGTGCCAGAATCAGAACAGCCTGAGCTTCAAGCGCGGCGTGGGAAGAGCGACGGGGAGGGGGTGGAGCGCACCTGGTCCGTCCTGAATCCGGCGGCCTATGCGACCAAAGACGCGGGGCAGGGGCTGCGCGCGGACGTTCTAGACTCCAAGATCGACAACCACAACTACCTGAAGAACGTGGGTCAAGGTGAGTTTCCCCGCGCGCGCACCGTTCTCAGTGACTTACTGGTCTTCGTTTTAGGTGAGGCGCTCCAACGTAAGCTTGTCGTCGCGATCGCGGAGCGCGACAAGCAGATCGCCGGCTTTGACCAGGTAAACAAGACCATTGGGCGCGACGTCAAGAAGGCTTGGAAGAAGATGATCAGTGAATGGCTGGAGGATGGCTCAAAGGAGAACCCTTACACGCTGAACCGCAAAGGTACGTGAGCGGTGTCTTTACACAGATAAGGGCTGACACGTAGTAGATTGTCCCTCGGAGGCGGAGGTGCGCCTCCAAGTGAGGAAGGATGAGGAGGCCCTAAACACGGGGGGGAGGGCGCCGCTCTACGGCCAGAGCGCGACGGCTTTCCTCGTGGCGGGGGATTCAGATCGAGGACACGCAGTAAGTCATCGTTCTGTCGCTGCGTCGAAGAGCTAGAGACTGATAATGTGTTCCAGGCGGCGTATCCTGGCTGAAAGAGGGGGGACCGTGCTTGTTGCTGCGGATCGGGAGAATAAGATTGAGGAGTGGCGTCACACCCTCCTCGTCAAGATCGCCCGATTCCGCTCGCTCCAGAAGGGCTACATGCCTGGCGCTGCAGCGGTGATCGCGGCGGCAGAGGCTGCGCGCGACACGGATGCAACGCCGCCGAAGCCCGAGAGGGTGAAGCTATACATGCCGAGCGGGATGCCTAAGGAGGACGAGGACGACAAGTTGCGGGGGTGTGTCCCTGGATTGGTAGACATGGAGGTGAAGCTGCGCACCGCCCAATGCGAGAACTCGCTCGCGTCGCTGCGGGCCCGCCTGCACGCGAAGCGGTGGTTAATTGGGTTCCGAGACGACAACATCACTGGCCAGGTGAACGCGACGAAGGCGAGGTCGCTCATCGGACAGGTGGGGGAGCGGGCGGAGTCGTATGCGAGGAGGTATCGGAAGGGTCGTGCGGCGTTGGTCGCGTTGCAAGGCGACGGCGTGGATCCCGACCTGCGGGAGCTGAAGGACGAGGACGTACGGCTGGATGGGGATGATGGCGACAGTGACGCAGCTTCGAGGAAGAAGTTGGCGATGATGGGGTCGGGGCGCGGCGCGCGCGCTCCCCGGAATGCGCCGGGAACGTCCAAGAGGGTGATGTCGTGGATATGGACAGCGAAGGGGGCACTGGGTGATAAGGAGCAGCGTCTGCATGATTGTAAGTGTCCCATTTAGAGTGCTGTGGCGAGGCTGACAGACGTTATATAGCCATACGCGTCGAGTGGTCGCGCGCGCTTGCACGGAAGGTCCGGTGGACGGAGGAGGTAATGTTGTTGCGGGAAGAGATGCGGCGGGTGCTGAGGTACCTGGGGTGGCAGGCTGGCTGGTGGCGGGAACGGGAGGCGCTGCGGTCTGAAGCGTCACGAGCGGTCGCTGCGGGTGTGCGGGCATACGCGTTAAAGCAGGCGAGTTGGCACGAGCGCCTGGCCGGCTTCTTCCGGCTGAAGTGGAATGTGACCGCGCAGACAGCGGCACAGCAATTGGTGACAGCGGGAGAGAACCTGGACCTAGACGAGTTTTTTGATAGGCGTGAGTCGGCAGTTACCTAATACAGACTGATAATGTGGCGAAAAAGGATGTGGGCTCAATCAGGCAAGAGGGGGAGTGATGGTGATATAAACCTCGAAAGGCTATAATTTGATTAAATGATTATATTACATCATATTGCCTACACGGGAAGTGCCGAGGGACCCCCCAGGCCATCCCAAAGGGAAGGGAGGAACACAGGGTGGTATATAGGCCTACGGCCATGGCTGTAGCCAGCCATGGCTGGAGCCAGGGAGTTTGAAAGAGGTTTCTATGGCTAGGGCCATACCGTTAGTCTAAAACCCAGTGCTATGGGTGCCCGTAGGCGGTGCTCATGCTAATTCGCAGCGTGCGAGCGTGCACACTCCCCGACGTCTGGCAGCGCGGGCTCGACACGCCCCAAATTCGGGACCCCCCTGATGTCTACGCGTGCGCCCTGTCGCACAAACCTCGCCGCGCCTCGCCGCTCTCACTATGCGTCCTGGCCATTACCTTTGCCTCTGCATTCGCTAACACCTCTTTATACCCCCGCAGCACCATCGCGTACGCTCCTCCGTGCGCCCTGTCTCCGAGTCGACCGCACCTCCCTAACCCATCCCCGGCCCCTCCACCCCCGCGCGCTCGTCGCATGCCACGAGGAGCGTAACAACAACCACCGAGGACGATGGAGACTCGGCGCCGAGGTGCGCGCAGTCCTTAGCACTTTGTCCTGTACTATTTCGACCGAGTGTTCACCCCATGTCACGCGTCACCATAAGTGTTCACTTTCTTAGGTGTTCATTTCTCGGCAATCACATCAAAACTACCATAAATGGAAGCCCGGCGAATGCCGGAGATGAATTTTTGGTGTTTTTCGGCCTATTTGAGCCTCCAAAACTCAATGTCACCGTCACTAGTACCAAAAGTGTTCAGTTCAGTGGGCCGCGTCACGCGTCACCTGAACACTCGGTCGAAATAGTACAGTATTCTGTAGTAGCTGGCATGCAACTTATACTACCGAAACGTTGGAACACCTCGGAGCATATCTAAGTGCTGGCTGCTTCAGCGGCGCACATTTGCGTATATTTGAGCTGCGCAGACCTGGGAGGCCTGGCATCCCCATTAGGGTACTTGTTCGTTTAATGCTAGCGGATCCCAAATTCAAAGGGTAAAATTGGACAATGCTTGCGGAATTTTACCGGTGTTCAAAAGAGCATGAGACCTACAAAACCTAAACACTACAGATTTGAACGGCCGAACGGACGGGCTACTCCAATGCTTAGGCAGCATTTTCTGACTGATAGTGGACCGGAACAGCTCTACAGAATTAAGTAACCATCAATTGAACGGTTCAACCTTGAACTACATTTTTCCAGATGGGTGCTTCGTCCATCGGAATCCGAGGGTGTGAATTCAATTGAGCTCCAGTCGTTCACCTACAAATCTCCATTGATGTGGGGTGTGTAGTATTTTCTGGCACAGCTCCCGCTGAGCTAATGATACACAGGTTCAAATACAACATAAATTCTCTCTGTGACCCAGAGCATGAACTTCGGAGCAATACATACCTTGTTGCTGCTTTTTTTGGTATCTCAGGCTGTTATCATCTTCACCTTGCCTTCACCACTTCCAACGGCTGCGAAGGGTGTGTCGATCTGGTGCAGACACCCCTTGTCTATGTGGGTAGACACATGTGGACATATGGACCCACATACACGAACTATGTTTACAGGGGGCTCAATACAAGAGGTGGGCACCGGAAGATCCCGGCAAATCAACCTCTTTTCAAACTCCGCTGAACGTCGGCCCGATCACGTTTTGGACTTAGGCAGTGCCGAACTCGACTTTCGTTTTCTCGTCGCAGTATTTACCGGATCCTCAAATGCAAAAGAGAAACCCCCCATTTTAGGGCTTTCCGAATCGATCTGGTTCGACAACCAAATATTTTCGGGAAGCATGAATAAAATATGAGTTTAATCCTTCGGTCCGAAGAAGCGGTATTTGGTCCTGCACAAACAACGCGCTGCTTTCGACGCGCATCACTGTCCCTCATTTCTTTGCCGTGTCCAGGTGGCGCTCAGGCCTGGCTGCTATTTGTTCTTTACTCGTCTCACCTCCCGACTCTCTATAATGGCTTTCCTGAACATCTTCGGCGCAGACTTCTTTAACATTCAAGATAAAGATACACCGAATGTGCCGACCACCTCCTCTTCCTCCGGCTCGTCCTTCACACCTGTCGCATCCTCATCGCGCAATAGTAGTTATACCTTGCCCTCTCCTGCTGTTCCCACTCGTCCCACCTCACATCAATCCCTTCCTGCACTCCACATCCCGCTGCATATGACGCCTTCCTTCCACCACACATCATCGTCGTCCCTTTGTACACCTGACAGCGGCTACTATTCTGCTTTCTTGAACTCCCCCGGCTCTCATTTCTTCTCTGCTATGTCTCCTCTGTCTCCACTCGACACCCGCAGCGGATATGCATTTCAGCCCGCGCTCCCAGCAATTATTGCCACAGCTGTGCAGACCAATATCGACGGGTACATGGACGATGCAGACGACGAAGCGCACAATAATCATCCCCATATCCACGGGCCCTTGCGCCTCCTTCAGTTGTACCGTGCAGGGAAGATTACTGCAGAGGTTGCGGAAAACAATTGCTGGCCGATTGAGTGCAATGTCTGTGGTTATTGGTGCCCAACTTCGCTTCCTGCACGAATTACGCTGTCGATCCCAGGCCATTTTACGAACCTTGAATCGCACCAGAGCGGCAATCGTTGTCGTTCGGTTCACCGCGGCAAATTAGTACCCCCCGACCCCCCAGCGCTCACCGAAGAAATCTGCCGATCCTCAGCCATTTGACAATGGCAGTGACGACGAGGACCATTTTAACGTTCAGTGCGTCTTCTTTTACTCCCTTGATTGCCTGCACTGATAAAATTTCTGGCGTAGATTTAACCGATTCTCTTCCGTTCCCGCAGAACCAACTCCTTCCGCTGCCCTCCCGTCACAGAATCACGAAACCCAGACCTTCATTTATCACCCTTGCCCCGGTGTTCGCATCAACTGGCCAATGGGCTCGTCGGGCACCACTTTTCCTTGGCATCATGTCTTCCCTGGCCCGCTGCAGACAGAATATTTCCGCGTCGAAAGCAACTCTTCCGGACTAAATGCTTTCTCGATTGCCTGTACCGGCTCCGCAACCTTGAACCGACGTTGACTTACGGTTTCGCAGGAACACCCGCTCTAGTTTCGCGCATGCCATCTGATCAGCTCGCAGAAGATCAAATAGAACGCGCAAATCGTACTTGTGAGCGGTGCGATTCAAAAGTGGACAACCAGCGCGCCCATATGGGAGCGCACATCTTGCGCAAAACTCCGGGGTGTCGAAGAAGCGGTGAAGACACCGGTGTGTATTACTATCACGTTGATTTAGTTCCTTGAAGCGCACACTGACCGAATTACTTTCAAGGTCACCGGTGATTTTCCATGCGGATTTTGCGGTGAAACGGGACGTTCCGAGTGCGCCGTTTTTGTCAAGGTCGCGTCGAAGTCCACATCGGTCGAGACCAACTGCCGCCTCAAGGGACCCATCAAGTACGCATACGCGGATCCGCGACGACCCCCTGCCGAAATGTCCCGCTCGTATGCATTTTGTGCCCAAGCCAACTTACCGCCGGAAAAGCGAGTGCGCGCCAGCCTGCCCAATGGAGGTACAATATGGAAGCGCACCTGGCCGCCGCTCATCCGGAATACGCCTCCCCCCACAACCCCGATGGAGTCAAACGCCTCCCGATTACAGTACTGGAAAGTTTCGAGCTCCAGCGCGTCGAGCAACTGGCGCTCGGGATTCCCGCAAACAAGATACCTCCGAAGTTCATCAAGGTCGCCGGACCCGATGAGGGCGCCGATTTGCAACCGCAGCAGCTTGGTGTTCGCTACAAGGCTCCAGTTCGTACGACTCGGATCGCCACCATCCCAGTTGCAGGACCGAGTTCCCGCACTGCCGCCGCGCCAGTTGCAGGGCCGAGTTCACGCCCGAAAAAGAAGCGGAAGGGGAATGGAGGTGAGTCGTTACCGCCATGACAGGTCTCTTATGTTTTGTAGCTGTATTGCTTGTAATCTGTGTATTATCCCGTTGTAATGTATCAAGGAGAGCTGAGTATTGTGAGCGGAAAGCAAGTGGAAAGCCTTTGCGCCCTATATCGGGCGATTTCTAAGCAAGGATCACGGTCCGTCTACCGGCGGACCGACCTCCGAGGGGTCTTTTCAAATTCCGGCGACTTGGGAGGTTGATCTACCGGCATCTTCCGTCGCCCACCTCTTGGCTCAACACAGCGAATTGAGCGGGGCGGGAGTTTGAATTTTTCCAGTGGCGCCGTGTGTCATGGAATCATTTCAGTTGTCACCTGTACTGTACTATTTCGACCGAGTGTTCAGGTGACGCGTGACGCGGCCCACTGAACTGAACACTTTTGGTACTAGTGACGGTGACATTGAGTTTCACACCAAAGATTGCCAAATTTAGGCGCAGCTGAGGTGCAACTCGAATACCTGGGAATAAAGTTGCACCACAGTCCGCCTGAAATTGGAACTTATTTGTGTAGTTTCAGTTAAGCCAACTTTGTAACTGAAATCCATGGATGAAGAGCGAGATTTGGGTGCACTGAAATCTGTTCAAAACCCCAGAAATCATATTTCAGAAAGGACCAGCCGAACCTGAGGGCCTAAACCACTGGTTGCAATACTACAAAAGGGCTTTCTGAAAGTTAGCATTTCAGTGCGACCCAAAGGGAAAACTCAACTATAAATTTCGGCTTGTGTTTCGGCGTGGCCGAAACTCAGAATTTAGGTTCAAATTTTAATGCAAGCCAATACGTAAACCGAAACTAGTATTTTCAGACAGGCTGAAATCTGGTCGGCGGATGGTCTGCAGACTACTTGCAGACGATCCTATCTGCGATTAGCAGACAGGCATCGGACGAGCAGCGGCCGGTCTGCCGACCATCCAGGGACCAAATTTCAGCATATCTGAAAGTAAAATTCTCGGTATAGATATCGGCTGGAACTGAAATTCGAACGTAAATTCCGGGTTTCAGTTGCACCGAAACGCCAGCAGAATTTCTAGTTTATTTTCCCCTTTCGGCCCCGTTGAAACGCAAACTTTCAGAACACCCTTTTGTAGTACCGAAATTAGTCATTAAAGCTACCAGTCTTGGCTAGTCCTCTTTGCAATCCGATTTCCAGTGTTTTGAACTGATTTCAGTGCGCCCGAAACTCTATCTTATTCCATTGATTTCAGTTACAAAATTAGCTGAACTGAAACTACTTGTATCAGTTCGAATTTCAGGTCGACCGTTGTGCAATTTTAGATCCAGATCTTCGGGATGCACCTCGGCGGTGCCTAAATTTGGCAATCTTAGGTGTGTTTTGGAGGCTCAAATAGGCCGAAAAACACCAAAAATTCATCTCCGGCATTCGCCGGGCTTCCATTTATGGTAGTTTTGATGTGATTGCCGAGAAATGAACACCTAAGGAAGTGAACACTTATGGTGACGCGTGACATGGGGTGAACACTCGGTCGAAATAGTACAGTACCCATGAACGAGCCGAGTCATAGTTCGATTGGTCTAATTAGGTCCGATCAAAATCGGACCTCGGGGCTGATTTCTGGTGATCTCCAGCCAATATCGCCGGCTGTCCTTGCCGTTGAGATCCTGCTGTTGATGACAGTGTGAGCCGACAACACGAAGAAGTACCACTCTCGCCCCGAGGATATGTTTGCCTAGTAAATGAGCAGGCTTTCCTCGCATTAAATGCTGGAATCCACAATGCCCATCCCAATTTAATCAAAGGAAGGCGGCCAGTACCACCAGTACCCTCTCCGTCAACGTTAATTTGAGGAATATAAACAAGAAAACAAAATGAACAGTCCCCAACATCCACCCGTGAGTCCATCAGCATCATTGAGTCTAATAATACCTCTCAGCATTCTTTTCTGCTTGAATTCCGTCCAGGATGGAAAGTCGAACTGACGGGGCCTCCTCTTGCCGATGCAGTCGAGAGGTTCGGATTTGAAGGTCCGCTCCGGCCAGAGCGAATCAATAGCCTTTGAACGAGTGAGGGCTATAATATTCCGCTCACAAGTATACACAGTATCATATAAATTTTTGAATACGCCGCTGTAAAACAAAGCACCCCTAACTGTGAATTTCAAGTGAATTCAACATTCATTCAGCACTCGGATATTTCCGGGCACAGCGCAAACATGGCATCCCACATAGACCCAGGTGAAATGAGGTGGGTGACAATTCTTGGGAAGGTACAGGTTTATTTGCGACATATATGGACATAGATTCTAGGATGAACGAAGGTACTTGAATTCAAAAGAAATACTCGCCGAAGCCGCGTCCGAGACACCCGCCGGAGAGTGGCGTAAATTCCCTTTCGGGGAAATCTAATTAGACCAATCGAACGGTTCCTCTGAACGAGCCCCCAGGGAAATTCTAAGGAGATAGATGTCTCCAGATTTTCAATTCAAGCATGCCCTGGGTTTGGCATTTTTGAAACTGTCCAGATCCAAAGCCAAAGCAGCAGCCATCAAAAGATTTCAAACCCCCGGCCCGCTCAGTCTGCCTACGGCAACAGTGCTCGCCACATTTACAAGACTGGTTACGAGTCCACGTTCCCTTTCCACCTTCAACCGGGTGAAAAAAAAGTCGCGGGGTTTTTTCCCCCCTTCTAATTGCCTTCGAAACACTTTTTTAAAACCAAATTCCAAGTGAAATATACCCTATCTGTGTCTCGGCTTCTTCCGGCAGGGACTTCGTTACGAGAAGCTTCGTAACGAAGAGGTCCCCGCCGGAAGAAGCCGAGAGTGCCCTTAATTCACTTTTCCGACCCTGCGTATAGCAAATTTTAGTACTTACTGGGTACCTCTTCAGTAACACCCTAGATCCTCCTTTCGAACCCCTCTCCGTGGCACCATGGCCTTTGTAAGGATTCCTCGCGCATCCTCCTCTACATTCAGTCTCTAGTACGCAATTGACACAGAAGTTCACGCGCCAGTTTGTTGACCAAATGGCAAAGCTCACAGATCACATTGGGGGTGCTAACAGTAGGCTCAGCTCTGACCATCGCCGTGCTCGGTCTGTATGCATACGTGGCATGGCATCCCACATCAAGAAAATATCTCGACCGGGTCAGCTTTCGACTGCTGGTATACGCACTTTTGGCACAGTAAGGTCTGTTCTACTACCCCACTACGCCACTTATCGCTCCCAGTCTCGTTTTGGGGATAACCTTCCCCCTTTGCGTGCTCAATGCGCACCCTGGTTGGAGTTGCAATCTTGTGTCGTTTCTATTCAACGTGCGTTCAGCTGCTTATCTGCGACGCAATCCTGACGCACAACAGCTGAGCCTCATGTTCTCTGCTGGCATGTTCTTCTGCATGGCACTCAATCTTCCGTACGCCCTCCAGTTCCGCTTGTCCCCCTCCGCACTGAAGTGTTTCCAGCCTCGTACTAGTGTACAGAGTCAACGGGCAGCGCATGGAAAAATACTACATTGTCGGCACGTCGGTGGTCTGCACTGCCTGCACCATGTCCGCATATGCATCTGGCAGTCTCGGGTGAGCCGACGATCTCGGGTCCGGGGTAGTAGTCAGCTAATCTCGGGCTCAGGTGGAACACGTTCAGCCAGGCGTGTTGGTACCGCGGCGATGATCCAGCTGCCATGCTCCGCTGGGTCATCGGAACACAAACGTTCTGGCTCCTCCTCGTTTCAGTGGGGGAAGTCATCGCGTTTCTGACCATCATGGGATACATGATCGCCTACCAGGTATGTCCGTTTGCTCACGCCATGTTTGTCTTCTCACGTACATTGCACAGCTCGTTACGCGCTGTTTTACGCCACAAATACAACAGAGCTTCGCGTCCGAAAATTTGCACTCGCCGGGATTGACGATTGTCATGTTCCGCAACATAATCCTGCGAATCGGTATGTGCGCCCATAAGTCATGAGCGAGGAGAATTAAGACATGCCCAGGCCTGTATCCCGTCGTGTCATGTCTGCTCAACATATCCACAGCCTTGCTGAACGTGTATATAGTAAAGTACCCAGAGTTGACAGTCCTCGTACGTTGACCTTTCGTCCACAAATTAAAACACCCACCAATCTGCCCACAGACAGCGCGACTAGCTGTCGTAAGTATGTCCCCCTCCGCACCTCTCCAACTCCCTATTCTGATTTACCTCGTCCCAGACGTCGCGCTATTTTCCACACGCCCGCTGATCTACGGGATTCTGGCTGCGACTGATCCGGTGCGCCTGTTTGCTCTGGCTCCAAACCCCCCTGAATCCCCGCCAAAAGTCGTTCCTCCGTGGCCTGCGCGAGCTGCGCCACCCGGAGTCGAGCTGTCCAAGACACTCTTGCGTGACCGCCCACTTCCCGGCCCCCTGCCTGTCGACCGTCCTGTCGATGACTCGGGAGGCGGAGCAGAACGCCAGCGACGGCGAGAAGATGAAAGGGACGTCCCCCGCTGCTGTGGGAACGCATACGCTAGGTCAAGGAGATGTCGAGGAGTTCTCCGATGGCGAGTATCGAATCGAGGCGACGACAGCCAACACTGCTCGAAGGGCGACGGATGTTGTATGCCATTTTTAATGTCTTCGTGCAGGGTCTTTCGGACTTGGCCGGATAGATATGTATCGTTTGCGTTGTCCCTCTTCGTGGTTGATGCAAGCAGCAACGCTGATGTGTGGACTCTGCGGGGACATACACCTCCTGGAGGCTGGTAGCGCGAAAACCATTTTATTTTCACGGTGCGTGCAGCGTAGGCATTCGCTCACTTTCATACATCTAATTCATGAGAATTATCATTACATCCGCCATCGCCTCATTTCTCGCCTATTGACATTGGCGGGTGCAATGTGTATTCTCATGCCAGGACCGCGGTCCGCGGGATAGATATATAGAAAGGTCCTTCACAAAATTTGCCAAGAGCCTCCCCAGCTTTTCCCCCAGGATTATTGGAGCCCGTTTTACGTGCGAGAAGTCCCCGAACACTTCCCGCGCGCCCATCCCGCCACGCCGCCATCAGATGTGCGAAGGCGTGGAAATTGATGTTTGCCATACATGCGCACACATTCCTCCTCTTTCACAAATAGAAGTTCACTTCTGTTTGTGGTTGGCTCAGAGGACCGAAAATGTCTCGAAACGGCTTATATAATAACGGTCTTTGTCATCTTCCGTTTCCGTGCAAGGCTTACTCATTGTGCTTACACATGTGACCCGCTGTAACTCTCCTTCAAATTCTCACTACTTGCGAAGACAGTTAAGACGAGCATCCGGTTCACATCCACGTCCACCCGATTGATATTTCAAAAAAAACAAGCAAAACGGACTTCAAGAAATGAACTGACGCTTACGGGGTTTGAATCGGAGACCTTCAGACTCCCTCAACTCGACCTTGAACAGTGTCGACACGTGGCAATCCAGCTAGACTACTCGGGTAATTCCAGTCACGGCAAATCGTAAAACCATCCCAGTAGTTTGTGGGAGGTTTGCAGAACTCACTTATTTCAACACCTCTGTCGCAACGTCCTCCTTTCGACTCAGATTCACAGTGCTGTTGACAGAGACAGGCCTAAGATTTGACAAAATGCACAATTTAGCTCCAGGAATTTTCTTGAAAATTATGGTAAGCCTCCCCCACTTACTTGTAGCTGTTTTATAGCCAAGATTTTTGAGAGCGTCCAAGTGGCTGTGTGATAAGATTAAGAGCCATCATTTTTTTCACACGCTCTCCCAGAGAACCAAACTTGACGACGAGGAATGGCCTGGTGTTCAGTGACTGAGACAAAATGTTAAACTCATACGAAAAAAAAATTCAAGACCAATTCTAAATATCTGTATGGGGACCCCCATCCGTCCGACTGATTTCAAGCACATTTTGTTCTTGGTTAGGGCCAAGGGGGTGTCGGGATTAAAATTTCGGATATAGGGGGGGGGGGGGGTCCCGAGGAGGGCTGAAAAAAACTTTTATCATGTAGTATAAGGGAGTTCCAAAACTGCAATATATACCTCCTGGAGCACCACAGGATGCCAGGAGGATGAATTCTGGGTCCCAGAAGTCAAATATGGTGTGGGTATCCCGATTTGGACAGCGGATCATGCTTACACACCATCAATTGGCGCGAATAATATGCCCTGGTTTCCTCTAAGGGTGGTCAGCAGTCAAAAACATGTTCACAATATATATGAGAGTATATGGGAGAACAGATTCATATACCATTTGACATCTGTGTGTGAGTGGGTCAGAGATGTGGTCAAAGCGGCACTCCGGAGACCCTCAGTCAATGTTGAAATTGAATGGTTGGAGCTCCAAAAATATAATTTACTCATATAGGGGGTGGTATGGATGTAATGTATACCTCAAAGATCTTCTTAGTCACAGTTGAATCAATAGAGATGGGCCGCAACATCTTTGGTTTGGATTTGGATGCTGTCAATGTGGTGGCTGTGAGCCCGCACATGACTCGGAAGCGCGGCCCGCCGCTAGGGGTGGGAACCTCCTTCCTTATATAGGGGGGGAGGGGGGGGGGGGGTCTGGCCGAGGGTCGAAAAAAACTTTTCGACCCTATATCCGTTTTTCGAATCCCGACACCCCTTGGTTAGGGCTGTTCGCCGTAACCGTGGCCACGGTTCCACGGCACCCGCAGCACGGTCACGGCACGGTTCTGACCGTGTGAGGCCGTGGAAACACGGCCGCAACGGCTGCAACGGCATCCATCAAATAACTATCTGTTGGCATATCTAGTGGCCCATGAGATACTACGGCTACATACGGCTCATGAAGGCATCAGTAGAAACACCAAAAGGGTATCTCAGTTGGCGACTTAACCCTCCGAACGACTAACGGCATCACACGTTGTTGCTTGTTTGTACGGTCGCGCCTGCCTTACGCCTTTACATCTAAGTCCCTTCGACACGTCTCGACGCGCCAAACTGAAGCCCTATGAGACAAGCCTACAGCTTTGTTAAATTCCTCAAACTATAAAACCCTCGAGAACAGTGCCAGTCGGACTCAGTCCTTATCCGTGCACATGCAGGCCCGTATGACGGCTGCATTGGTATCCATGGCACGGGTACCTTGCGTCGTGGAGCGGGGACCTTGCAGGGGTGCATATGTACCGGGCAATGGCAGACAGTATTTTCTCTTTTTTCCTTTTAGTTATACTAAGGGACTCATATTATTCTTTTAGTTATAGCCAGGAACTCGTCTCCGGTATATATTGCACGCACTCGAGCCGCCTCTCCTCAGAATTCCGCTACATCTGTCTGCGCAAAGACTGAGTTACTTAATATTTCGCTCTCATGTACTATCCATCTCGCTCTAACATATTCTTCCGACGAGTTCCGTGAGTACTACAACTTGCCACGTGAAGATTTCACCCTTTGTGACCCAGTTCAGTGGTGGGTTGCATGCAAGGCACAATTCCCGAATCTTTTCTGTCTTGCTCGTGACTTGATGACTATCCCTGGTGTGTGGATTCTCTCTGGAACTTGATCTACAGCTCAATTTCTCATTTTCAGGGTCTGCTGTTGCAGTAGAACACATTTTTTTGGGCGGCCGCGACACAATTTCGCTCATCGGACGCGTGAGTTTGAAGCTGGAGACGATCAGGACCTTAATTCTGGTCAAGCAACGTTTCTGCCTGGCTCACAGCGCAATTCAAGAGATTCTGGATTAGCTAAAAATGTTTGTAAACATCGTTCTAACGATTTTTTTCCAACCATGCCAACCCGTGTAGCCGTTTACGGCTGTGCCGTGGACCGTGCCGTCCCGTCCAAAGGTTTGAAACTCATTTTATGGGCCGTGCTTGAGACGGCCGTGCCGTGTAAAACCCGTCGATTCCACGGCCGTGGCCGTCACGGCACGGCGAACAGCCCTATTCTTGGTGCATGGCACATGATCGTCACTACTGTGACTACTGTGACTCGTCCCTTTCATTCCACTGCCAGTCCCAGACATTGACCTTCTCCAAATCTCTTGCTTTATGCTAACTGGCCATTAGCTCTTTCCCGACCTCCACACTGCTGCTCTCAACTGACTGTCACCCACGCTGCCAACATGAAATGCACAGTTGCCTTTTTGGTCTCGATCTTCTCTTAGTCTGGAGTTTACCGCGCGCCCGGTGTTAGGCAGTGGGGGTTATTATATAATCGTCGGAGTTTAAATTACATCAAAGGTTTCCCCGCTTCAGCCTCACTACAGCGGAAGAAATCTAAGAACCCAAAAGACCTGGATCTGAATTTAAAGGAGATCTGCCTCTTCATTATCGTCGTATTTCCCATGTTCGAAGAGAAACGCAACACTGCCGTGCTCGCGTGGCCGGCGCATCAAAATTCGGCATCGCGATTGCGAGGTCCAGGTGAGTGAAATGACCGAGAGATTTCCTTATTCGGCTGTATTGCACCAGAATCCCCCACATGAAAAGACACGTTGTAACCGTCGTTGAAAGGTTTGAGAAATTGGAGATTACATAATAAGGCCCACCTCGGATCAAACACCTCGGGTAATCAACAGACTACAACATTGCGAGGTACGAGCGAATATCGTTGTACTGTCTGTTTATAAGAAACTAATCTTCTCTCACGACGAAACTTTTAACCTTTTTAATTGAACCGACTGCTTGGTTTCTCTATTCCTGGAATCCTGGTCTAACCCGGAGCGCACTTCAACATTCCTCAACATTTCCACAAGCCTTGCTACAATCCGATCCCTCAGATACTCGATGTATGTCTTCATTCTCTTCTCCTCATTATAATCATACCGCCGCAAATCTTGCTCTTTACAGCTACGACCGACTCGGCTTTTCATGCAGAAAACATCACAATCTGACTGCAACGTGTAGCCGATGCCATCGTCTGGCTCACCGTTAACAATACTCTCTACGAAATCCACTCCGAATTTCAGTTTCGTGGCAATTCTCACATCAGCGTTCTCAATCTTCTGCAGCCATGTACAATTAGTTCAAGCTCGAAGCATGCACACTGACCCCTCTTGCATAGCTCTCTCTCCAATTGCTCCAATTGTCGTGGCTCCTGTTACAGCCCGACATTTCCTTCCGTATCTGTGCGTATTCCTGTCATATTCTCTTGCTTACATTGCTT